>CAMPFC010000108.1:0-18390 GCA_946811695.1 Gonocerus acuteangulatus
AAATGTTAACGTTTCGCATACCCAAATCATGTTAACAGAGCACTCAAAGTTCAAATTGGTCGCAACGTGTAAATAAATAATCTCACGCTGCCGTCACTCAAAAATACCGCGATGGCGGTGGAATATTTAAATGCAACCATAAAATAAGATAATATTTATGAGACTAATGAAATTCTCCTGTGGTGGCTATAAAATCGGATTACGGCATGCTGTAGAATAATAACAAGCTGGACGTCAGATGAATAAAAAATCTTCAAATAGAGACATGATTTAATTTAAGATAGAAAGAAGTTTTGAATATAATCATTTAACCTGAAATTGAATTATGACTAAAATGTTCATCAGAGAAATGGAGCATGGAGGTCATTCATAAGTGTCCCGAGAAATAATAATAATTGATAATCTATATATATAAAAATCACGTGTCTGTCTGTTTTTTCTGTTTATTTATTTGTTTGTTTGTTGTTTATACAAATCTACACCGTTTGACCGATATTGACCAAACTTGGCACACAGGTAGATCTTGATACAAGAAAACTCCTAGGTTGGGTCAAAATAGTCAAAGGACCCCGCCCTTTCCTAATGGAAAATGGCTTTCGGTCAAATTGAACGAAACTATGCTCGTTGGATAGAGAAAGTCTTTCTGAACAAAAGTCTCCATGGGCACAAAACCCGAAAGTTAAAACTTTTGGTACTTTTGGGTATCCGAAGTTTTCCATTTTTAATTTTTGCGAAATCTCGAGATCTCTGGTTGAATGGTTTCCCAAGATTTTGGGCCAGTAAAAAAAAAAACGTATCAATTATTTTTCGAAGACCTTTCGAACGACACCACATTTGACACTCCTACCCCCCCCCCCCCCCCCCCCTCCACCCAAGGGGGCGAGGGGGAAGCTTTTTTTTGCAATTATTGTCTATCCATTATCATTTGAAGATCTTTTCGAAGGCAATACACTGAAACCTTACCTCACACCCTTACCCCACCCCCAACCCCTTGGGATATGCTCGTCATCATCAAAACATCAAATATCCGACTTCTTACTTGCTGAATCATACGTTAGATGCAGCTGATCGATAGCAAACGAAAAGTCAAAACAGTTGACAGTACTCTAAGAGACAAAAAGCGGCTCTTTTCAGGGCTACTAATGTTAAAGTCTGCTAACGGAACACTTTTTTTGCGAAAAATGGCCTTTTTTTGAAACATACGAGCTGGAGGTGGGGTCGGGGTGGGGGTGGAGTAAGGGTGTGATGCAAGTTTTCAGTGTATTGCCTTCGAAAAGATCTTCAAATGATAATGGATAGACAATAATTGCAAAAAAAAGCTTCCCCCTCGCCCCCGTGGGTGGAGGGGGGGGGCAGGAGTGTCAAATGTGGTGTCGTTTGAAAGTTCTTCGAAAAATAATTGATACTTTTTTTTTTTTTACTGGCCCAAAGTCTTGGGAAACCTTTCAACCAGAGATCTCGAGATTTTGCAAAAATTAAAAATGGAAAACTTCTGATACCCAAAAGTACCAGAAGTTTTAACTTTCGGGTTTTGTGCCCATGGAGACTTTTGTTCAGAAAGACTTTCTCTATCCAACGAGCATAGTTTCGTTCAATTTGACCGAAAGCCATTTTCCATTAGGAAAGGGCGGGGTCCTTTCAAAATTTGGTCAAAAGTTTTGTTCAAGTAAAATTGGCTACACTGAACCATTCAGATTCTGACGGCCATTTTGAATCGACTACTACTTGCCTCTGTCGGCTGTTAGATGAAGTGCTGTTGTGCTGGCCTCTGCCGGTATCATTATGAACTAAAAAAAATTCAGATCGTTTGACCGATTTTCGTAACTGGGTATAGACAACTAGGTATCAAGTAGATCTCGAAACGGGGAGAGTCATAGACAGAAAGTAGGTGTAGCATGGAACACTAGGTAAACACCTAAAATCAACACCTAGTTCGGACAGCAGTGCATGGCGCAGGAAATCACGTGACCTGGAGTATTTTTTTTCATTAGGGACATAATTAGCTTGACAAATACGATCGATATTACATTTTTCACGTGTAGTTAAGCCGAAATCGCCGTGAGAACACTTTGAAGTGAGTAACGAATATTTTAATGCAAGTTGTAATTTCCATGATTTTCGAAATGCTAGAAACAAACATCTGTGTGGAGGCTGTGTAAGTAATTAAACCCTAACTTTTCATATTGCATAAAAGGTTTATATGTTGTCTAATGATACGTAAATAAATATATTTATTTTTTTGTTCAACACCTTTTTTTAAAGTAAAAAACTCGCATACCGTGGGGTGAGTTCGGACATACATCAATTATACCCGCCTCCTCTTGGCTTAAAGGAAAACAGTATTTATTCCAAAGAGATTTTGAAAAATGTTATTGACGATGTCAAAACCAAGAAGAAGACTCTGAGAGAGGCAGCGGATCGATTTATGTAATTTGTTGTTCAACAAAATACATAAATCGACTTTAAATGATAAATTTAGAGGCATGTACACCAGAGAAAAGTGGAGGCTAAACTACATTTAGAAAAGAAGAAGAAAAAAATACCAACGAGAATTTTCCTGCAGCTGAAGGTGATTTTCCATTAACTCGATTATGATATTCGCCAAATTCGCCGATTATGATATTCCATTAACTCGATTATGATATTCGCCAGACAGGAATGGTTTTACGGCTATATGAAAATGAATCAGCCATTAATGGAGCGCCTTGCACAAAGCATCAAAAGGTGTAGAGCAGAAGTGGATAAGGAAAAAGTTAAAGAATATTTTGTAAATCTAAAAAATATTCCTCTTCAGAATATCGTTAATTATGACCAAACTCACTTCAACTACAGTTTAAGTTTAGATTTTTACAGAAATTAAAGACTGTCCAAACTCACCCCACACGTAGGGATGAGTTCGGACACATTTTAGCAATAAAAAAAAATTAAAAATTTTTTGAGATATTCAAAAAACAAAAGACACTATTCGATAGAGGAAGGTTAAGGGTTCATACATTAATTTTTCCTGATTTTTATAAATATTCTGTCTTTTGTTATTACGAGAAAACCTCGAAAATGTGTCCGAACTCACCCCAAATGACGTAGTAATATAATAAAAAGAAAGATTTACAGACGATTACTTATTTTCTGTAATGATTAAGTATTTATTAGGGTTGACAGTACATTTATAAAGATTACACAAACTATGTTTAATATTTATATTATTACTTCAAGTAACTTCTCCTGTGTGCATCTCTTTATCCTCACTAGCGATAATAGCTAATTAATCTATAAATATAATAAAATTCTAATGGATCGCTGTCTGTACATGGAAGATAAAATACTGTTGGTCGCCTTTATCAACGCAATAGTACACAAAACAATGATTTTTAGAATTTTTGTCTGTTTGTTTATCTATTCGTCTGTTTGTCTGTGCGCGCTAATCTCAGAAACTTATCCTATTCAGTTGCGGGGTTCACTAATATATTGTGGCAAGCTTCACTTAACATTTAGTGTTTCTTTCAAGTTAATCGTTTCAAACAAGTTATACCAAGTTAAAGGATCAAGTCGAATATTTCATGAACTATCGTTAACACGAAACACACAAAGAGGTTTTTGTTTTTTCTTCACGAAACTTTTGTTATATAGTATTCCCCTAACAAATGATTGAACGAGTTAGTTAATCAGCAAAATTGGTTCATCTAGAGGGGTTTACTCCGTACCCAAAGTAGTTATTCGCCCATACCGGCCGCAATTATTGCTGTATTGCAACGAAACTCGGTATTCCTTGTGGACTTATTAATAGGAAAATATGTTGTAAAAATAATCCAAATCGGTTCATTAGAAGGAGGAGTTTACTCTGCGCCCAAATTACCAACTTACCACTACCAGCTGTAATCTATCTATACATATAATAAAAATCTAACGGATCGCTGTCTTTACATGGAAGATATATGGGAAAAATACTATTGGGGCCCTTTATCAAAGGAATAATACTCAAAACAATGATTTTTACAATTTTTGTCTATATATCTGCAGTCTGTCAGACACTCTATACACACTTGGGGTTACTAATCCCTAAGGAGTCAGCTTAGTGGCTCTGTCAGGTTTTGGCAATCCTAGCAGCCTGTATGCTTGATACCCCGACAGCTATACGCCTAATATCGTGTATAGATAACGTGTAAATAAGTTAAATTCACGAAGTTTTACAATTGAACATAAAATATCTTTTCATTTTTCCTGTAACCTAACATCAGCACTGATATCGTTGAAATTAATCATTGAAACTCTGATTAGACTTAGAAAAAATCAGACTGATACGTCTTCAAAAAACGTAAATATATCTGACTAGACTGTGTTGTTCTAAATTTTATCATCTTCCATTAAAAAAAAAATTACAAAATCGGTTAAATTTAGAGGTTGTAGCCTTTTTTGTCGTTTGGCCTCACTGTGTCTCATGGAGGAACATCAGGGATTGTATCAGCGAAGAAATAACTTCCAAGACAATTCCGATGAGCAGAGAGTTTGGAATGGAATGGTAGAAATCGGAATTTGGTTAATTCTTTTATGGATGGAGATTTCACCATAAAAGGCCATTTTTTATCCAGGCCAATCTCTGAAACGCCTAATCTGATTTAGATGCGGTTTTCACTAATATATTGTGGTAAGCATCACTTAACATTTGGTGTTTGTTTCATGTCAATCGGTTAATAAATAAAACCGTTATGCCAATATAAAGAATCACGTCAACATTTGTAGGTTGTAGCGGAGAGCCGCGCCGCTGCCTATATCATTAAATTATTAGTGAGCCCATGTTTCGCGATGAAAATTAATAAAGCCCAAGGTCAGACGGTAAAAGTTGTGGGTCTACATATTAGGTGTTTTTCGCATGGTCAGCTTTATTTTAGCAATCCTAGCAGCCTGTATGCTTTGATCCCAAATGGGTATATGTCTAATATCGTGTATAGAGAACATTTCTGTAAATTAGATTGTTTTTTAACACCAAACGACGGTTTTTATAATCTAAAATAAACTAAAAGATGTATCCGAAAATGCTCCCCACTGTCACTATTCCACGCGGACGATGTCGCGGGCGCAATTAGTTTTATATAACTTAATTAATTATAAAAAACACCTCTGTGAGGAAAAAAAAAATATAATATCATTTATCAAATAGTGATAATTGTAAAAATTAGGTTAACATGTCAGAAATGAATAAATGACAATTAGTCTCTGAGACAGAACCACAACAATGAGAGCCTTAATGTTTCCGTGCTAATGTTAGTTGTACCCGACATTACATTAAGAGTGTACATGTCCAAACTAGAGACACTGGAAGCATTTCCCTGTCGACAAAGAAGCTCGGATCCCTCGGGTATGTCCGTAGGAGCTCGGCTCTCTTCGGGGACCTGGCCCCTGTAAGACACGGCAGGTCATTACTTAACCCTACTTCACTCCGCTAATACCTCACAGGAATGGTTTTAGGCTAAGGGGGAGTTCCTCTACTGAGTAAATTTCCCACGAGAATTATCGGGCTAACTAGCTCACTTCTGAAACATTTCCCACTCAACGGAGTTAATAAACCTGCTTTCTCGCTTCAAGCAGGTGGTTAATAAGTCATTGGGGTTGTCTTTGGTTTTTAGAGACCCAATCGAGTTCCAATAGAAACTAAATCCGTTTTAATCTAGGGCGCATTTATTAAGAGTACGGTTTTGAGTGAGGGAAAATTGATTTTTGCTCCAAAATCTTCGAAAAAAACTCTAATAACAATAACTAGTCGACCCGTCAACAGCCTTAGCCGCGTTGAATACACCGTAGATTCCCGTAGATCACCGAAGTTAAGCAACGTCGGGCGTGACCAGTACCTGAATGGGTGACCCACCACGTGCTGTTGGCATTATAAAAGGGTGACAACCTGTAGGTAGCCTGGCGCTAATGGCCAAGTTGTAGATCCGCTGTAAAAAAAAAAAAAAAAAACTAGTCGACCCACGCGTCGACCTATTCGTTATATCTCAATATTCATGATAGAGGATACATAAATCGAGAACGGGTCAAAAAAAAAAAAAAAAAAAAAAAAAAAAAAAAAAAAAAAAAAAAAAAAAAAAAAATTATGCCTCAGTTATGAAAATTGATGACGTATCAAGAAAAGTTATGGCGTACCGACAAAAAAAAAAACCCTTGAGAAATAATAATATATATAGATTGAGTTATGCGTATATTTTTGGAACACCTATTTTTTTTATATATAAACAAAAATATGTTTTTTTGTTTGTACTTCTTTCGAGCATAAATCCGAAAGTTTATGCCAGAGATTTTCCTTAGTTAGCATAAGATTCATAATAAAATTTCATATCGTTTATAAATTTATACTTTGAAATACAGGAATAATTACAAGGAATAATTACAAAGGACAATTATTAACAAATACATTTTTTATTCCATCTATTTCGGAAGCATAAAATCCATCTAGGATCTTCATATTTCAGTAGAAAAATAGTAAGTCAACCTACCATATTTTCTTTAAATCGGTTTTGGCATAAGTAATTTTTGGAATGAGATATTAGCGAAAAAAAACAAGACATTTTCAAATAGTTGAGAATCTCAACGACAAGCTTTACATATTTAATTTTTTTTTTTTTCAGAAAGTCATTTAATCTTTCAAAAAAATTTTACTGATAGAAAATCTGTCAATTAGGATGGCTTCGGGATTTTTTAAACCTATTAAAAAATTGACTATTTCCAAGAATCTTCATCCAAATTGAAATCAGAAAAAGGCGTTAGAATGTGGTTAGAAAAAACGCTTTGACAATTCGTATCTCAGGATTTACTTTATGGAACCCTCATACGAGACTAAAAAGACAAGAACTGAACAAAAGATACGGATTACTTAGACGACTTCTTGGACCCTCGTCTAAGTTAACGGCTCAGAACAAACTTACAATATACAAAACAATCATTCGACCTATATGGACATACGGACTTGAACTCTGGGGTACTGCAAAATCATCCAACATCAACAGAATACAGGCATTCCAGTCAAAAGTCCTCCGCAAAATTGTAAATGCCCCTTTCTATGTATCCAACAAAACCCTACACAATGACCTTAACATCCCATTTGTCCTTAACCTCGCTAAAACCCGTTTCCAAATGTTCCACTCCAAATTGCCCAACCATCCTAATCCTGAAGGTCTATCCTTATCTTCCCAATCCCATCCAGACAATCCTCCCCGGCGGCTTAAAAGACAGTGGCCCCGATATAAACTAACGTAGCTGATGACATAGTGATCATTAATTCATTTGTTTACCCGCCTTAGGAAGTACCAACAATGGTTGGCTTCTTCCAAATAACTCATTATTTTTATTTTGTTTTAATTTTACCGTTTTAATCAACTTATGTAATATCTGTGTCAACAAACTTGACGATTGTACTAAATGATTTATGTACAGATTTCAAATAAACAAATAAAAAAAAACAAAAAAAAAAAAACAAACTTTATGAAAGGTATAATTTTTAAGCACTTTTAAATGAAGTTCAATTCGGTTCAAAAGATATTCGATTGTTTTATAAGTAAAAACATTTTTAACAAATTGAAAACGTTAAAATGGACTTATGAGGTGTAGAGTAAAACATAAATGCGATTTTCGTAAGAATCTGTATTAAGGACGTTTTGGCTACTCATTGGTAGCCTTCGTCAGCAAAAAGACAAGAGCAAGAAAATACAGAATTAATAAACAGAAAAAGGTTAACCAGTAAAGATAAATAATAGATCTATACATACAGATCACTTTTGAGAACAATTTTTTGTTAAATTATTTTGTACACATTCTCACAAAATTCGTATGTTTTCTTAGCCAAATCCGAAATATTCCCTGATTGCTTAAAATTGACATATTTTGAATCTAACGTGGCCCTCCTCGAGAAACTATCTCCTTCAAAAACCTATGTATTTATATCACATTCTCCTCAATAGGTACATAGAGATCTGGAAAAATGTAGAAAAATGGATAAATAAGCAAATGAATTGTAAGTGGGAGTTTAAGGCTTTCCTGCTAATGCACTAATAACTTTATATATAGTGGAGTTGGGAGTATTTTTTTTTCTTTATTTAAGCTTCACTGGATCTCCCCGAGGTCTAGTGGCATTGCCTTAGATTCTCCTGCGGGAGATGGGGATTCGAGTCCCACCTGCAGCAGTGATATTTCTTATTTTAAGGGCCTTTGAGAAAATTCCTGCCTGTAACAAGGATGTCAAAAAATAAGAAGAAAATAAAACAGGCTTTTACCACACCCGTTGAAATATTTGCGATTAAGGTCAAATTATTTTTCTAATAATGACCCTTTGGCTATAAATCAAAATGTAAGTCAATCTAGAGATATTGTACCTTTAAAAGGCTATTTGTAAAATTCTTTAAAGCTTGTTCAATTATCATACAGGAAACCTGACTCTATCTTCTTTATTTTTGAAGTTTTCTATACATAACATAAAAAGAAAAAAGAAAGAAGATCGTCTATGAGTAAAATCGGCTTAATCAGAGTTGGGGTTGAGCTGAATTCTGCAATTTAAATGCATACCTAGCTACTTAAATTGTTCTTTCCTGGCGTTGAAATTCACTATATATAGTTAAATACAAAGTTAAATAGTGTATTCACTAAATTAGGAAACGTTTCATAATTAGCGTGGGTAATTAATTAAATAGTTCCTTTTTAATTAAATTTTTGTATCTGTCATATTGTGTCGTTTCAATTGTAATGTCAGATTTGTAGATTTGCAGTTTTCTGTTCAATAGGGATTAACTTATATGTAAACAAAAATAATTTTGTTAAAAGATTATTTAATTCTCATTCATTATCAGTCTTAGTTTTCAACAATAAGGTAAAACCCCATATAGAATCAGTAATTTAAATAAAATTATGTCGAACGCGGATAATTGTATAATAGGATGTCTTTTATGCCCCTTTGTGTCCTTATAGGTGCATTTGATATTTCTGCCTCCTTTGTGGTTGAGAATACACCACTATCTATCCTTGCTATATGAGGAATTTTTTTCTTGAGCCTAAGTGAGAGAGCATGTTTGACATCCAAAACAAAGGTACAACACACCTGAGTAATTTTTACAGAATTCAACTTTTATGTTCTTCTGCTACAATTTAAAAAAAAAATTAATATTGTTTTTTTCAATTGTTCAAAGAATTTAAAAAATAATAAATTAAATAAGTTCCAACCGACTTGATGAATCCTCAGTGTAGCAGTTCGAACCTATCGCCTCTTATCGTTCCACTTGAAGTTGTAAGACCTCATCGAAAAGTGGAGGCAAGTAAAATGTCAAATAGGGGACGGCCTAAATTAAAAAGACTATTACATATTTAGTCGCAGAGATCTGTGGTATTAAATGTCCAATTTATGATCCAATATTTGAAAAAACAAACTTTAAGTGACCAGTTTACGAGAGAAGATGAAAATTTGTATAATATTGATGTTGGGGTGGTAACCTATAGATAGCCCGGCGCTAATAGCCAAATCGTTGATGCGCCGTTAATAAAAAAAAAAAAAAATATATTGATGTTGATGACATTGTGGCTAAACTCCCATACCCTATTGCTAGTCGATCTGCTTGAAAGTTAAAACGTTTATCGATTGGACTGGATTTTCAGCATATTAAGCATAACATAATATCAATAATAGCTTTTTATTATGCTTACATCCATGTCCTGTATTTATTAAACTTACTATTAATTATAATATTACTCAATACAATTTTTTTTTCTGCTGTGTTGTTTTTATATGGTCAGAGGTACAACACCCCATGGTCAAAGGCACAACTACATGTTGTACCTTTGACCACTGTACGATTATTTTTTTTAAAATTAATAAAAAATATTAAATGTAAAGTTAGAACCTTGAAAAATTAAATATGATAAACAATAGAATTCTAATTACAATGAAATTAAAAAAAAAATGAATTTAGCCTTAATATTCAAGCTAAAAAAAATTCAATTGTGCAAAGTGGTCAAAGGTACAACACCTTCCCCCATATATATATACCGGATGTTCAGAATTCGATGCCCCCCCCATTTTTTTGGAATTTCGAAACGAAACTCTGAGGATCTCAACTGCTTTAAATAAAGTTTATTTTCAGGTTATAGTTGGCTGTCGAATCTTCTCCAATACTTCTTCAGCTACCATAACTTTGGAATTTCTAATGGAATGCCATACCTTTTATGACCAATTATTGTAGAAAATAAACTTCTAAAACGAGTTTATATAGGCGAATTTTTCGATTTGACGCATCCTTTAGCCGTAGAAAGTCAAAAAACTCGTCTCGATGTTCCAGACTAATGTCCCTTCAACCGTTTGAGATAAATTAGTAGACTTTTTTTAGCACGGTTACTCCCTACCTCCATAGGGAGAACCCGCTTATGAGGTTGACCTTATGACGCAATCCGGAAGTGCCGACTAAAAACTTTCACGTTTTAGACCCTATAGATCACGAAAATATAGGTGGCTAAAATTTGTATGTATGTATATATATATATTCATATATATGCTTGTCTGTTCACTCTCTAGCAAGCTCAAAAATGGTCCGATTTTGACGAAATTTAGTTAAAAAATCTGTCGTCTAATTTGAAAGGTCAAGTTCCTTAACCAGCAGAATCCGCCCAGTAGAAGATAGTGTTTGGGGCGAAATTCGCGCAAAAAAAATCGTAACGCTTATGTTTTTGAGTTCATATGCTTGCAGGTACTTGTTTTATAGGTTTCGTAACATAAAAATACGAATGAAACCATTTTGAAGGCGATATCTTTAGCCGTTTTTGAGATAAGTGGAATCAATGGTTTTGTAAGCCATTATTTTTTTGTGAGTACTTAGAATCGCGGGATTCAATTGAAATATTTTCTACATCTTGGAAATTAGTCTCAACTAAGATGTTTAAATTTTGGTTATATTTGGATATAAGGAAGTATGCAAAAAAAAAATTATTTTATTAATAGACATGAAAAGTTTTCGGATCTCCATACATTTTTCGTAAATATCTCGATAACGGTTGGGAAATCGTGGTAAGTGGAAGGTGACCATTCGAATGCTTACTAAATTCTCTACAAGAAAGGTTCTGAAGCAATATTCGATGGAACAACGTCAATGAGAGATATAAGCGCTTAAAACTTAAAAAGTGTTTGTTTTGTTGTTTTAAAATGGGTTTTCTCTTTCTTTATCTCACTTTTTAATTGGTTGTTTCTAGTTTTAAATTGCATTTATCAGTAAAATTAGTATTGTAGTAAAATAAGCTAAGAAACGGTGAAAGGTATTGATAATAAGTTTGGAGTGGCTGTAGTAATCATGATGGCAGTGGCTAATCATGATGACCTAGGTTGTTTTGAATTCTCCATCTATATAACCTTCCTCGTAGCTTCAAACTGAAGCTACCGTTATTTCTTATTTTATAGAAAGATTTAACCCACGACAGAATGAAATTTAATTCGCCATGAAGCACATATTTACAGTTGATTATAACAGTAAAGCGAATTTGCTAGTAAAACAATATACTTAAAATGAAAAGGAATTTTTGGTTGTTTAGAATAGAGCCTTCTCAGCAGTAGCCAAAGAGTAAGTACGCTTTCAGTACATAATTGTATTGACTTATACAGATTAAGAATTATCCGCTTCTGTCTAAGTTGACTACTGTCAGTTTCCTGTGATTTGTGATGCTAATCTATTCCGTTTCTTCGAGATGTAACCGCGCTAAGATGACGCAGTTCCTGCGAGTCGGACTTTTTTCTGTACTTCGGGCTTTAAAAATCTTACAAAAAGGGATAAATATTCCGTTTTTTTTTATGAACAAAAATCGAGTCAGGCACTTGGTGTATATCCTCATTACTGTAGATCGCATTGAAAAAAAAAACCACTTTTATATTCTGCAGAACAAATGCTAAAATACGGTTTGCAACTTAACATAATTTAGTATGAAGTCTCAGACCATTTTTTCGCGTTTATTTGCGCATGAGCTTAGGTATTATTCATAGTACTTCGAGATATGCATATTTTTGTAGAATTTGTAAAGCCCAAACTACTGAAAAATGTTTCACTAATTTATCTCAAACTGTTGCAGGGATATTAGACTAGAACGTTGAGAAGCGCTTTTTTTTTTACCTTTTACAGTTAAAGAATGTGTCAAATCGAAAAATTCACTAATGTAAACTCGTTTTAGAATTTGATTTTCTACACGAATCCGTCATAAAAAGTATGGCATTCTATTGGATATTCCAAAGTTATGGTAGCTGGAGAAGTACTGGAGAAGTTTCGAGAGCGGACTATAACCTGAAAAGACACTTTATATGAAGCAGTTAAGACCATGAGAGTTTCGTTTAACATTCCAAAAAATGTAGGAAAAAGGGGGCGGACATGGAATTCTGAACACCTTGTATACACACGAGTGGTGCATGTATATGCGTATTTGTTTACATATGTTTAAATCCTTGTTTAAATAGGGATTTGTTGTTGAATGTATATATTCTGTTCTTGACAAAATGTATCCGACTCTGGAATTAAGCCCGGCTTAAAAGGGTAGTATATAGTTTGAGAATGAATGCGGATCCCAGAAGGGGGGATCCAACGGAACAAAAGGGAAGAGGGCTCTGGATTTGCAATAAAAGATGCCTTTTAGACATAATGAGCGGGGAATTAAGGGAAACTGCCTCCAGAGCTTTGTAGCAACTCTCGAGGACTTGAGCCGTTTTATATCTCTTTAGGACGATAAGTATTCCTTTCGTCTTATAACAGCTCGGAACGTTTTTCCTTGATAAGACAGGATAAACCGCCTGATAATCTTTAATCTTGACGAAATAGTCAGCATCAATCAGTTTGCTAGCTCGATTTACAATAGGAATCACCAGGAATTACAAGAAGTCAACTAGTCCTTGTGATGCGCCAAAGATGAAACGTCAGATTTTCGGGAAAATCTGTTATATTTCGGCTTGTTTTTTGGCCTTCTTTAGCTAAAAAATAAATATACATGGAATATTTTAATGTATGTTTTCTTAATGGTTAGCTTGTGTTGTGTAAGGGAGGTGCGAATATAATTTTTGGTTTCCCCTTATGTTTCAACAGAATTTGGTTTGAAAGGGAATCTGGTAAAAACAGTGGGGGTGCTTTCGAAAGGAATAAGGCATTTTATAGTAAAAGCGTTTTAAGTTTGTTAATAATAATAATAATATTTCTTAGCCAACGGACCTAGCCACGTTAAATGCAACGGTTCCTGTTGATCACCGAAGTTAAGCAACGTCGGGCGTGGTCAGTACCTGATTGGGTGACAGACCACTTGCTGTTGGCGACCTGTAGATACACATACACACAAGAAAATAGAATATTCACTTGTTATTGACCATTGTTTTTACAAATATGGTCGGAGTAAATATATAAAATAATCGCAAACTAAACTAGAGTATACTCTTGTAAAACAAAAAATTAAAATTAGCATATGACACGAAACATATAAATTGTAAAACTTCGTGAATTTAACTTCTTTACACGTAATTTAATAAACAAGGGAAACAATACTCCGATTAGGCAAAGTTATTCTAAATTTTATTAGATTTAATTAAAAAAAAAAAAAAAAATGCATTGAAATCTACTAGATTTAGAGGCTCTACCTTTTTTTTAATGTCGTTTGGCCCAACTGCGCGCTTAGACTTAGCCAGTCTAAGGCACAATATCGTCTAGAAGAAACTATCTTTTAACAGGTTGGTGTTGTGGCTGAAGTGGGACTGACGGTTTGGAACCTACAGTCCTGCATCAATCCTCAAACAATCAAAAGATGATGTCTTAAGAACTTTTTTTTTTTTCAGGAAAATGAAATACGTCAAATTTCTTCACAAACAACAAATTTTATTTTTCACTCTAAGGGCCTTCAGTAGCTCCTGCTACCATCCTCAGAGCTGTAATGTTATGCCAATTTTCGACGCCAGCAGAAGCATGACGAGCCATATTTCTGATGGTGTCGAAAAGTGGCATAACAATACACCTCTGAGGATGGTAGCAGGAGCTACTGAAAGGCCATAGCGTGAAAAATAAAATGTGTTGTTTCTGAAGGAATTGGACGTATTTCATTTTCCTGAAGATCTTCCTTATCTGCCAGCAACCTCAAGTACTTTGATATTTTTTTCTTTAGACTCGCCATTTTGCCGGTGACGCTTTTGAATCGGACCGGTGTCGAGATTGTTGTGTGTAAATAGTCCTAATGTCTTTGGAGAAAGGAGATGAATTGGTATTGTGAATTATAGAAAGCGAATTCCGAGTGAAGTGGTTCCCCATCCCAGAATATTATGGCAGCTATCAGGTTGCGTGATAATGGCCGACCTTTCCTAGTCACGAGCAAATTACCTTTAATGCAGTCCTCCTTGGGGCTATTATCTGTCCAATGAAGGGGTGTCGGCTCCTTTATCAGAACGATACTTCTAGGATGATTGTCTAGTTTTCTGTAGTTCGTTGTATCATAATGTAGTGTGATCTTCTTGATTGATATGTCTAGGCTGATGTATTGATCAATATTATACATCAAATCGCAATTTATCTAAAAGGGTGTTTGCAGATAGAAAACATAGTAAAGAAATTGTAAGATATCGTTTTCTGACATCTCAAACTATAGTGCTGTGTCAACTATTATTAGTCATTGACTATCATTGTGGTATTCCTATTTATAGTATTTTACCTGCAAACACACGCACTCTCATCTTTAACCTCTTTTGGCCAAATACTTCAAATGCAGTCTTTCTTTTTAGCACCTTCTGAGACTCAATGAAGTAATAGATCCCGAAAATGATTCCCACTAGAATTTATATATACAAACAAAAAAATCAATCCCGTAACATGCATTTACTCTTGCGGTATCAGATTTATGACCATACGTCACACTAGAGAGATACTTTGGTCACTACTATGCTTCGGCCGCCTGATTTTTCCCAAGCAGGTACCCATTAATAATAATAATAAACAGAACGTGCCTGCTGAATGTACGACTTGCGGCCCAACTTCCGCAGTTGGGCCACAAGTCGGATCGTGAATGGGCTTGTTGGAAGTCTATTTGACGAGTCGGAACATTTAGAGCGACGAGTCGAAGGTCTGAATTTGACTGGCGAAGGAGTTGGAACGTTATTGGGGGAGTCGGATCAAAGTCGTCCAACTTAGCTCAGTCAGGACTTGACCTTCGGGCATCTTCGGTCTGCACTCGATACATTTTTCGGCTCGTGCGAAACGTACACAGACTAGGACTCAAGTTGGATAGCAAGTCGGAGCGTGAGTGGAGTTGGCTATCCAACTAGTAGTCCTAATAAGTCGTGCTGCAAATCGGAACGTCAATGATTTGCTTAACACTTTCAGAACCGATGGCTTCGAAAAAAATGTCCAGCAGGGCCCAAGTCTTTCTTTTGTATATATATAAGTGAAGAAAATTTTGAAATGATGTACTCTTATTGGATTAACTACAATTTAGTTAAGTGTCAAATATTCCACGGCAGCGGGCTCGCTGAATGAATTTTTTGGGCAGTATCATACGATACTAGACCCGCTTCCAGAAATTAATAGTTGAGTCATCTACCATAACAAATTTTGCACTTTTGCCTTGCTAAAAGAGCAAATGTATCCTTGTTTATCTTGTTCTTAAAGGTTTTGGGACTACTAATATGTAAAAATGAGATTTCTATATAATAATTAGAAAACAAAACACAATTTTTAAGTCCTCAAATGGATATATTTATGATACCCTTGACTGGAGTAAATATCTTCGAAAAATAAGAGCTACAAGTTCTCCTAGGGCACTTGTAAAAGGAGACTGAGAAAATGAAGACTATAAAGCCTAGCTGGAGGCAATGGAAGATCAAAAGAATCTTCTCCCGCTTATCCAGACTTTTCAGATCAGCCTATTTATCCAGCCATTAGAAAATACCTAAACCTTCCAAGATATTCTCAAATATCTGACAAGATTGGCACGTCCTTTTGTATCTCAATATATTCTTCTGATATACAAATGTTCTGCAAAACGGTCTCCTCGTAACACATTTTGAAGCAATGCAGCATTTACTCCACGAACCGACACTTATCAGAGTTGGGCAAAAACTAACTGCAGAGAGGATAGGGTGTTGACAATTGAAAATTTAATTGCACTACCTCGCAATTACCATTAAAAATTTCATTGTGATTTCGAACTCCCGCGATTAATAATTGATTAATCGTAATTGCGAAATCTCACAATTAAAAACTGATTATTTGTAGTTGAGGATTCTCGCGATTAACAATTGATTAATTTTCATTGGGAAATGTTTATATATATATATATATATATATATATATATATATATATATATATATATATGCAGGATCCTAGTCAAAGAAGGCTAGTCACGAGAGGCCGTAGAAATATTCAAACAACCGAAGGCACTGAACCGAGATGACGGTGTTATCCTACACCCTCCATGGAAACCCGTTCTCCGAACTATTAAAGGAAAATCGGCTACACGCAATGTCGACAAGCCTCGATACAAGAATGAACATTGACAGACGCCATATGTAAAAATAATTTCAATATTTTAGGTTATTATAAAATAACAAAGTGAATTAAAGTTAAAAAACATGGACAACCGTCCGAAGAAGCAGAATGGGATTTCTGCGAAATATTACCCAAATAAACCGACCACTGGAGAATGCCGCACCATCACCAATAAATCTCCCCAGCGAAGAAACCTCAAAAATAATATATATATATATGTATATATATATATATATATATATATATATATATATATATATATCTTAATTTCTTGTTTGTTTATTACATTCAGTATATGAATACATCTGATAATATTTCTGATAACCCCAATATGGTTCTGTGCTCAAGGCATCCCAACATCATCCTCTATTAACTTCATGACGCTCAGATGAAATTGAAAAGGGCCAACCCAAACTATCTGCTGCTCCGATCAGTGGCTGGGGTCAAACAGAGATTTGTGAGCCAAAGACATTGAAGGAAGAGAAAGCCATTGCTAACACTTCACTCGGTCACTGCAGCAGATCTCTGGGCCACTGTCTTCTGAGTAGCCTTGATGGAGAGAGGACTTCAGGATTTTCATGAGAAGTAAGATTAGAATGGAAAGGTTAAAATCTGAGTAATATAATATCTTTAACGGGATATTGAGGTCTTTAAGGAGGTTAGGGTTGGAAACGTTGAACGGAAAAAATGAAAAAAAAAAAATAAATAAATAAAAAAAAAAATAGCACATTCCTTCTAACTTCCGGTCCAAATCCTGCTCATAGTAAGATACAGGAAACAAGCTAGTAGTGACCCGGTAGTAGATCGTAAGTATAAGTAGCCGAAGTTACGGCCTTAGCCAATATTGTGGCTTTGAAGTAAATATGGAAGCGGACTGGTTGGTTAGTCAGGAATCAGAAACCTTTACAGTCTCTCCTCCGCCTTGGTTTCGTTCTGTGACGTTACTGATTTCTGATTTAGGACTTAATATGTTTTTGTTTGGGATTGGAGGCTTATAAATGATAGGCAAAGTACTGATTTGATATATTGACAGTATTCTTGTGTTACTGAGCTTTTGTTTTCCATATCTCAGTAGCCTTGAGGTATGGCCGTTTAGTTACTACATGCCCCATGTATTGCATATCGCATGTATTTTGTATAAAATATTTTACAGTTTACTTAAATGGTTTAATAGTTTTATGTGTAGAAAAAAATTAAACATAAATAAGATTATTAATTAGAAATTACAATTAAAAAGTTAAAATTAAACTTAATGAATGTATTAAGATGATTAAATAAATTAATTAAACTGAGAACATTATGTGTAGGAAAAAGATTATCTGTAGAAAAATAAAACTATTAAACTTACTGAGCTTTATATTTAATAAAACTATAAAAACTTACTGAGCTTTTATTGGAATAGATTCTTACCAATCTTTTCGGGGCGTGGGTTCACATCCTGCCGCTGCAGTGCGCTGCCACAAAAATTTGATGGAGATTATGTTGCTGAACATAATAGGCAAAGAATAAATACTGAGATGATATATTGATAGTAATACCAATATTCTAGTGTTAGCCTTGTTAAGGAATATGCAAAATTAACACTAATAATGCGGCACAAACTTATCGACTACAAAATATATTTAAAAAAAAAAAAAAAAAAAAATCAGTCCCATAACAGGCCAATAGGGCCCTGAGGGGCAGATACTATAGAGGTATCTGATTCATGGCCATACGACATACTAGGGAGATAGTGTGGTCAGTACTGTGCTCCGGCCGCCTGTTTTCCCCTTGGCTGCTTCGACTGCTAGAGTCATTAGCACCAAGGTACCCATTATTAAATTAATTAAAAGCTGGGTTGGCCTAGGGACGGTCAGGGAGGCCGACTATAAAATATAT
>CAMPFC010000109.1:0-17889 GCA_946811695.1 Gonocerus acuteangulatus
ACTCAAATTCTATTAGAGTAAGAGTTACGACCGTAACGAGTACATTGTTAATTTGATTTCGGAGAAAATTTATTAGTATTTTTGATTTACCAGTTTTCCTTATCATTATTTCTTGGTTTTGCATAGGGAGTATTGTTACAAGATAACAAAAATTACAATCTTAGACGCGGATTAATAATTGTTGCGAAGTAAATCAGCACTCTTAACCAGGCCCTGCATAAGGAATTACGGACCCCGGTCCAAATAACTTCACGGGGCCCTTAACCCCCTCCCCTCCCACACCCATTAACATTACCAAAAACTATTTAAAACTTACATTTTTCTGTTAAAAAGATTTTTGGACTGATAATATTTAAATATAAATTTATGTTTAGAAATATAGTATTTAGGACGTTATCCATTGTTGTTCTTAAGAATAATTATGTGAACAATACTTAGGTATATAATTTTCTTATTTCAAATCATAATTAGTAAAAATTGGCACCGGCCCCTTCTGTGACCACAGGCCCCTGATCAATTGTCCACCGTGCCCCCACACTAGTGTTGTAAAAGAGCGCGCCTTTAAGGCTAGAAGGCGCGGCTCCTAAAAGCTCGAGCTCTCAGAGCTTGGACAGGGCTCGATAGAAGGCGCGAGCCTTGAAGGCTCGGCTTGGTAGAAGGCGCGAGCCTTGAAAGCTCGGTTGGTAGAAGGCGCATGCTTTGAAGCCTTTTACTTTTCATTTCCAAAATGGCGGACGGCGGGCAAACAGCTGTTTCATGAAATATACTTTGGTAGATTTGTCCAAAATTGTTTCCGCCACACTGAAATTATTCGATAGCAATTAAATTTATCATGACATCAATAAACTAGATTATATGGATCACTAATCGGTTAAAAATAGTAACTTTTTCTAAAAAATAAATTCTGTTAGACGGTGATGGCAACACTGTCATACTTCTTAACTGCATGACACTGTCATACTTTTATCTCCCTTAAATAATAAAAGTCCATACAATTTTTCATTCAGATTTTAATCCATAAGAATACAGAATTTAAAAAATCGGCTAATTGAAGCACTTTTTTTTATAATAAACTTTTTTTTGTTATAAACTGAACTCTGTTGAATTTTAATAAATTACAAATGAAGCAAAATAAGAATTATCAGAGATAACAGCTAAATTACCTCCCTTTGTAAATAAAGATGCCGTTAAAAATTTAAATTTATTATTGTTAAATAAATGTTGAGATGTCTCACCAACAAATCGAAATTAATAAAATTTAATAATTAAAGAGTAAGTAATTATTGTATAGACATAATCTATTAAAGCACTAGAAAGGGTTTGACTATAACCGTGCTTGCCGAAGCTCTACCTTCCCAGGGCTCCAAGGCCGAGCCTTCAAGGCTCCAGGGAGAACCTTGCCGAACCTTCAGGGTTTGATAAGGTTAGGATGGAGCCTCACTCCCGAGCCTTCATCCAGCTCTCAGATCTCGGCCTGTAGAGGTTAGGTTCAAGGTTCAGGCCTGAAGCCTCTAGTCAGGGCTCGCTTTCAACAACACTACCCCACCCCTAGCGGAGGCCCAGCTGCTAACTGAGAAACATAATTGAACTACAAAAATCTAACGTGTTGGAATTTATTAAATATTTCATTGAGAGGAGATCGTTGACCGTTGATGATGCAAGGTAGGGATTGTCGGGGTTCGGTCACTGTTGCTTAATAAAACTACATTTTTTCATAAAAATGGTTTTATTGTGCCGACGTTTCGGCTTGAACTTCAAGCCTTCATCAGGGCTGTAAAAAACAAGTAGGACGGATGTAGTACTGAAATATACACATATATATATATATATATATATATATATATATATATATATATATGTATATATATATATATAAATATGCCTACAAACACAAATACACATACATATATACATACATACATATGTGGAAAAAGATATGTTATTAAATATTTATAATAGCTTCAGAGATTAAATATCAATATGAAATCGTAAAAAAAAAAAACTTAAGAAGTTTTCTGAATGTGAACCTCTAAATTTTGTTATTTCGTAGGATGTGATAATGTATATTTTATAGGGTAAATATCAGTGGGAATCAAATATAAATACTGGAACTCTGTTTGATTGAAGAGATGAAGGAAGCCATCGAAGCGTAGAATTAAAGCCTTTCAAGGATGTGATGTGATAAAATAAGTTAGAAGGAGTAAACTAATTAATTCAACTCGAGTAATTAAAGGCATACATAAATAGCTAAACCGATAGAAGAACGATAGTATAAAAGAAGTCTAGCTCACAGCAGCACATCATCTCCTCGTGTTTCTGTATAATTCTAGCTCACAGCAGCACATCATCTCCTCGTGTTTCTGTATAATTCTAGCTCACAGCAGCACATCATCTCCTCGTGTTTCTGTATAATTGTTTATGCATAGTATGATTTAGAATGTGCAGTAGAGCGAACCATTTACCCTGGAATCACAAGGTGGGGTCACCCGTGACCCCTCAGTTCTGAAAATATTTGTTATTACCTACACATTTCAGCTGCTAAAAATACCCGATCCTGTACCTTCCTGTCATGACAAGATGATCATAATAGAGAGTCAGGCTTTTCTCATTCCTATCCCTGTGAACGTACATAAAAACTTTGGGTCACAGGCGACCCCACGTTGTGGCTTATGTAATATTTTTATTTATCGAATTTAGTATGTCTGACGATAAATTATTTTGCACTGAAAATGAAATTCACAATGATTTGCTTTGGCAAATTGTAGAAGAGAAAAAAAAAATAGTTTGGAGACGTTTTCGACAGTGAAATTGGTGAAGTAAGTGTGAAAAAGAGGATGGCCATATATACGACGTGGTGATTGAGTCTGTGTGCGGAACACAGGCAATGTATATCTAAAAAGTGTATAAATGAATAACGATACTATTATTTTTTTAATCATTGTAATGTGTATACAATCAAGTCACTATATTTTTTTCCTTTTTAAACCAATTTTACATATTATAGTATTTTTTTATTCTTGCAGTCATAAAAACAAAATATTATATTAGAAAACGTTATATTTAATATTGATTTTCAGAGGATAAATATTTCAATAAACTTGTTTCTAAATTTGTGGTATTTTGATATTTGATTACCCACTCCCTCATTTTACAATTTAATAAGATTATTTGGTTATAAATTGTTATTATTTGGTTATAATTGTTAGACACATACTGACAGACTGTAGACTTAGAAGTGACTTAGACATTCCTCACGACCTTCACGAATTACTGACTGAAGGTAGTCCATACATCAACACAATACTTAGACATTTTAAGACACTCAACATTTATAACAAAATATAACACATTAAAATACTCTGAATTTACTTTTCTTCTATGTAGCTATATATAATATTTTTTCTTCTTTTTTATTTCCTCCTTTCTCCTTTCTTTTTTTTTCTTGTATTATTATTATTATTTTTTATTTATTTTTATTTATATTTTTTTTTAGTTAATCAGAGACAACAGAATCATTTTTATTACTTGTTTATATATTAGCCATTTTCTTATCTTTTAATGTGACCACTTAGTTTTATATTTTACTTTTTTTTTTTCACTTGATTTCATTTTTGATGTATGAACATACTTAAAAATTATGTATGAGTATTGTATGGATATGATATATATATATACATTAACCATATGTATGCGCGAATATTTGCACACATCAGTGAAAAGTCACTCAAATTATTATCAAATTGTTCTGGATGTTCTTGTCTTCGTTTTGTTCTGTTTTTTTTTTCTTTTTTTTTCTCTTTTTTTCTTGACTAGACAGAGATTTTTCTGATCATGAGCTTATCGTTAAAGTTGCGTAGCTCATAATGAATAAATAAATAAATAAATTGTTATATTATTCAAGGTAGTCATCTTAAAATACCATTTCAGAAACCTGACACCTTTGTAAAAGAATTACGAAAGACTAGATGGGGTCTTATATTGACCCCACGTTGTGAGATTTGTAACAGCTTTATCATGTTGTGATTCCAGGGTTAACCTTCCGTTACTCGCGGTCACCTGTGAGGTGAACCTGCCTCCTAATGTTTCTGTGGTTCCCAGAAGAAAACGCCAGTAGTCTCCCCTCGTCCTACAATCCTCCTGTCTTCCCATTCTGCTGTCGTCAGTATGATTTCAAGCTTCCCGTGAATAAATAAACCAGCAGTTTACGGACAAATCACCTCTCAAGTGACCGCGAGCACTATTGTAACTTATTGAAATACCATATTCAATCATTACATTATTTTCATTTCCTAAATGTGTGAAATGTATTAATCAAAATAATTTAATTTCTTTAATTTTATCAAATAAATTTAGAGAAAACTGGGGACTTATGACCAGAATTCAGGAAGTAATGACTCCAGATCCGCCATATATCTGATGTTCAGCCTTCCAATCTTGTATCAGGTACGATTAGAAAATTTGCGAGACCTCTAAAGATTCTACTAATGCTAGGAGAAGCACTGGATACTTCTGTGTTTCCTCCAGGAAATATTTATGTTTGAAACACATAATAATTCTTATACATCGAATATTCGTGTATCATAATATTAAGTTACAAGTTCTTTTATTCTAATCTGAAGTTTGACTTTGCGTTAAAGTAACCTTCAATTACTTATATTTTTGACGTGTACAAGTAATTTTCATTTGTAAAATATAAATTGTATTATTATTAATTATTAAATAATAATTATTTTACCGATGTCCTGTTCCAAGACGTGCTTTCTTGAAATACAATTTTTATTACTATTTTAGTTAAGGCTTTAACTCGTTATTCCCTTCACAAATATATACAAATAACAAAAAAAAAAAAATATCTTGGTTAGCATTTTCTTCTAAAGCATCACCTCACAGGTGACCCGCGAGTACACGAAAGGTTAATATTTTTCTCTTAGTGACCTTTAATTTATAAACTCTTTTCACTCTTAAGCAAATTGAAAACGGAAATGAACGGAATTCTCCAAGAAAAGCTAGGCTTACGCCAGTAACGCAGTCAAAAGTGGAAATAATGCACATCTGTTTTTCGACGTACTGAAGTACAAAAGTGAACGCAATGAATGACATCACCCAGGAGATCAACAGAAGAATTGCGGCGGCAAACCGATGCTTCTTTGGGCTCTCCAGACACTTCAGAAGCCGATACCTCTCTGGCGGGACCAAGATCAATCTGTATAAAATGTTGGTTCGGCCAGTTCTAACTTATGGGTCGGAAGCTTGGGCCACAACTAAAGCAGATGACTCAAGAATCTTGTCTTTTGAAAGAGCTATATTAAGAAGGATCTTTGGTCCCGTTAGAGATGGGGAGGCATGGAGGAGACGGAAGAATGCAGAGTTGTACCGGTTTTATGGTGATGCAGATGCCGCAAAATTCATCAAGACAGGTAGGCTTCGCTGGGCTGGCCATGTTCTAAGAATGGGGGATGGCGAACTAACTAAAAAGATGTTGACCGACAGGATGTTTGGAAAACGGAGAGTTGGCAGGCCAAATGTGAGATGGGAAGATGCCGTCAACTCAGATGCACGAGACCTGCTTGGAGCTCGGAATTGGAAAGCTGCTGCACAGGACCGAGCCACCTGGCGGAGGCTTTTAGAGGCGGCCCAGACTCGGTGACGGGTTGTTGCGCCGGATATGATGATGATGAAGTACAAAAGAAACGTGGTATTACGAACACAAACTACAATGACTAAAGTTCGAATCTTGCAATCTGCATCACCATAGCATATTATAGATCCATCAGCAGTTTTGCCATCCTTCTATTACAGACTCAACGCCAGACTCTTGTTATTAGCCTTAGATTTCAGATTTGATTCTCAATAGTGTTGCACTCGTTTGTAACCCTAGGATGCTCAAGGGGTTTGGCTTGTGGAGCCCCCTTTTTCTTCTATTATTCACATCTCTGTCCATACAATTTAGGAAAATTAGGGAAGAAACAATTTTCCAGAAAACATTTATTAATAATAATAAGCCAATAAATGTTTATTTTTTACCAATTTTTGTTTTCCTCTAGTTTTTATTGTTTGGAGTTAGGGCCCTCTCTTGAGTGAGTCTTGAGTAAATACATTTAAATTAAAATTGTCTTTTTTTTTCCAAAAAAAGAACTTGTACTATAAAATTTAAAAAAAAAGAAAGAAAAACTATAATAAAAGCAAATTCAAATTTTGAAATTAAATTTTTAGCTGAGAAGGTCAGAAATCTCAGAAATTTTACAACATATTTTGGAAAACATTAATCCTCAAAATGTTTAAATATGTTCTCAATTTTTTACACCAAACAATCTCTTTTGATCTAAAATAAGCACACTCAGTCTTTGTGTGCTTATTTTAGATCAAAAATAAATTTGTCAACGAAGGACGTACGAGTAAATGGCTTAAGATGTTTTTGGCCCCTTGGGAATGAATGTATGAATAGGGTGGTTTACGGACGAAGAACGTCAAAGGTTACCATCGTCCTGTGAAGTGTTTTTCAATGAAAATTATTTTTGTACTATAAAGATATTACAGGAGTTCAAAAGGTTTTTAAATTCGTTCTGAAACTAATATGGCTAATATAATGGTTTTACATAGATACAGCTATAATAATAATTTTGGTGATATGAGCTTGGTCCGTTACGGCATATTATTTAAATCTATATGTAATCAATGCATCTGAGTTCATATTTTTCTTTTTTCATATTATTCTATTTTTATTTTATTTTGTTATTTTTTAAAAAATTTGTTATTATTATTTTTAATTATTATTTTGTTTGTTTATTTATTTCATTTATTTATTTTTATTTTTTAAGGCTATATTTCAGTTTATAATTTTGATTTTTTGAGAAAATTTAGTACTTTGTCCACCATGGAGGGGTTTTCTGAGAGTGCTTCAGATATATGGAATGGTTGGGCCATCATGGGCATCGTAGGGCCTGCTAAATGATCAGAAAACGACAACAAAAGAGTTACATAATGTTATTTATCATATATTTTAGAAGAATACTCTCCTCACGGAGAACGAACCTTTAAAAAATATTATCAGGATATTGAATGTTTTATAATTTTTGCAGGTTACACTTCAGAATGGTGTAAAACAATAAGGATTAAATTGTTACCGGAATATTTAATTACTGTTCGCATTGTCGAAGAGCGATTATCGATTCTAAAGACCTTTCTACCAAAGGGTCATTTCCCTTGGAATTGAAGAGTTAATGAAGACGCTCCTGGTGATTAAGCGGTTTCAAATGTAAATGGAAGTCCTGCTTCATAAGCGTCCTGTTTCAAACAGGATCATTTGGCCATCTCCCTACAGGAAGAGGTCCTTTTATTTTTAGAAGGACCTTCTTTAAAATACCCACCTGCCTCGCTGATTAAATATAAATAGGGATGAGATGGAATCCTTCAAAAAGCATCTCCTTCTAATTATTGCTTTCTACAATTTCCTGCTTTGAAATTGTTGTTGATTATTTATTACAGATAATTAAATTTGGGCTCATTATTATTTTTGACTGCTCGGGGAATTATTATTCCACACAAGCGGACGGTAAACTCTTTCCCTCAAATGAATATGAATTGTTTAATCGTGTTATTCGTTTTGGATAATGAGCGAATAACAATATTTAACCTTTTCGCAACCAAGCTAGAGATATCTCCAGAATAAATGCCATTCCTATTTTCCTTTGAACGAGTAAAAATGGTCACTTTATGGACACCTTGTGTGGTCGAAACCAAAATCATTTTCTCCAATTTATGGATAAAAAATAAATCAATAATTTTCAATGAATTACGTTATAAGTTTATTACGGACGTTAAAGTAACCAAAAAAAAAAAGTTTTAATTCTTCGAAAACAAAATTGCAGAGCTCTGGCGTACGGAAACTATTTTCTTTCACGGGCGAGAGTCTGCAGGCGGTAATTTTTAATCTTGAACAAAAAAATTAAATTTTGGAAGAAGAAGGTTAGATCTCCTAAAGTACGTAGGATTTTTAAGAAATATTAATTTCTTGGAAAATAGAGATTAATTCTTCATTTTCTATCAAAAACTTTGTCGAAAATAGGCCATAAAATCGTTACAATTCAATGAATGAAAAAAAATCAGAAATGCTTTACTAGCAAACATCATTAGAAACCTGCAGTTAAAATTGGAAGTTGGTCGTGTGAAAATTGAAAGCGCTAGCGTATTGCTCGAGTTGAAAAACATAGTTTTGAGAAACTTGGTTATAATGTTTCATGTACCGATTTTTTTTTTTTTTTTTTTTTTTTTTTTTTTTTTTTTTTTAATAATTCCTCATGAAAAAGAAAATGCAAAAAAAAAAATGTTGCAATCATTACCCCTTAATGTATTTATTTGATTTTTTTTTAGACTAAGGTAAGAGATTACTTTCAACCAAATTGTGTTTTTGTATTATTTTTTTTTTGTTGCTGCTTTAGTGAAGCCCAAGAGTAATATCATGAACTATAATAAATATCTTCTTTTTTTTCGTCAAAATGTTTTTCACAATACAAACAATACAACTACGTATATGTAGGTAATAACAATTGAATAAGAAAATCATGCGTTTTTGTCATAATTTTTAATTTTTTTGGAGAAAGTCGTCTAAATAAATATGTATGTATATATACATGTGTGCGAGTGTGTGTTTGTGTATAAACATATATTCACGACAATTCTTTCCACTTTTTCTTATGTATGTAGTTATAGAAAATAGTAGTTAAAAATCAACCGGGAATAAAGCAAAAAAATTATTACTGAAAACTTAAACCTGATCCTCTTGAAGTGAGTGCAGACTGCCAAAAGATTTCTGATTTGTAAGGAAAGTTAATATCCTCGAAGCTCAGGAAAACGTCCTTTCCGGAAATTGAATCAAACATCTAGAAACATAATTCGAGAAGTAATTATTTTCAACCTTGAAATGTAGCACGTTGTGATTCGGAGGAAGAAAAGTGTTATTACTTTACTATTAATAACTTATATTACAGAAATACTCTCGCAAGGTTGTATTCCATATCCTCCGTGGATATTGAGCAATTTTAATACAAATATGTTATTGCGTAAGTAATTAAGTTATTCTCCGATATCATTTTAATGTTTGTTCATAGTAAATTATCATTATTTCCGGATTCTGACAAGCAAAAAAGCAATAAAACTTAAATATCTGCTTAATTCTGCCTAATATCAGACCCGCACTGCCTCAGATACCTGAAGGGCAGAACCCGTTATTCACGGCTTTGAAGCCAGTACATATGAGGCAACACCACCTCATATATATCATCCCATTTGTCCTTGACCTTGCTAAAACCCGTCTCCAAACGTTCCACTCCAAATTGTTTCACCATCCTAATCCCGAAGGTCTATCCTTATCTTCCCAATCCCATCCAGACAATCCTCCCAGGCGGCTTAAGAGACAGTGGCCCCGAGATAATTTACTTATCTGATCATAGAGGGATCATTATAATATTTACTTGCGCAGCTTTGGAAGTGCCAACAATGGTTGACTTCTTTCAAATTGTTTATTGATTTTATTATATTTTCCTTGATATTGTCAATTTGTTCGTAGCATATCTGTATCATCAGACTTGATAATTGTACTTTTAAATTTGTACAGATTTCAAATAAATAATTAAATAAAAAAAAACCTCATATATATTATTATACTTGAGAATATTACAGATATTTAATTGTAATAAGAAAACTTAAATAAAGCGTAAGAAATTCGTTTATTTTCAGATGTGATTTTAAGTTTATTCATAATTATCATTATTTCCGGATTTTTTATACTTAATTAATTATTTCCGGAAAAGAATGTCTTACATAAAAAAAAAAAAAAAAAAAAAAAAAAAAAAATCAGTCCCTTAACAGGCCAAGAAGGCCCTGAGGGGCAGATACTATAGAGGTACCTGATTAATTACCATACATAGGGAGATAGTGTGGTCAGTACTATGCTCCGGCCGCCTGATTTCCCCATTTGCTGCTTCGACTGCTAGGGTCATTAGCACCAAGGTACCCATTAACGCCGGTAGGCCGAATTAAACCCATGAACGAAGACACTAGAAGAAAAAATCATTAGTGTTTGCTCGGGATATAAACCCAGTTCCTCCAGCATATGAGTGCTCTACCATCTGAGCTAACCTCGGCCCCATTTCTTACATATTTGTTTAATATTAATATTTAAATTTTGGTCATTGAACAGAAACTCGAACACTGGGGTATATTTAGTTTCTCTTTCACAAATAAACATCCCAACGTCTTTAGTTTAAAGTAAATTAGAGTTTAAATATTAAAGTGGTGGTAATCCTTCCTTTAGGTAGTCCAGCTTTTTAATTTGGAAAATGTATTATTCAGCTTAGTTTAAATCCTCTTACAGCTCGATTAGGATTCAACATTTTATATCCAAAGTTTTCATTGAGTTTTCTGTCGAAAATAAAAACAAAATCACCTTCAACTTACTAACCGACTGCCTTAAAAGATACAACATACAGGTGACTCAAAGTCTTAGTGTACCGTTGTCAAGCAGGCCACATATTGATACCACAGACCGTACTTAAAGACCAAAAGTGCATACAATGAAACACAGTTGTGTGGTATAACTATGCTTCATTGTTTGCCAATTTTTAAACTTACAATTTTAGCCCAGTCGAAGTTTCTTATTTCAGGAAAATGGAACTCCGATTTATTCTAATCCAATATTATCATCGTGGTTAATAGTTATTATTATCATTAAAATTCTACGTTTTTTTAAATTTATTTTATTATTTTGTGTTATTTATTATTTTGCTTGTTCTTCGTTTCCATGACTGGCTGTTTATTTTCTAAAATTGTTACTGACTACGGGCTTATGATTCATAAATTGATATCCTATTATTTTTCATAAATTATTTTAGTGCAGAACACCATTGCTTTGGGTATCTTCATGTTAATAAATAAATAAATAAACATTAATTTTGTTTTGGGGTAAACAGAACCTTCCAACGGACCGATTTTGCTTCTTTTTCTTATCAGTATTTTTGTTTCTTATCAGTAGACTTGATCAGTTAAATTATATCTATCAAATTTCAATGCAAGGAAATAAAAATAACAAGGGAGAAACGGGTAAGTTACTAATTTGATACCTGAGTAAACCTAAGATGTATATATAGGATATATACAGGGTGTCCCGTAAATGTCTAGTCATATTATGGGAGGTGATAGAGGACCCTAAGAGGAACAAAAAATGTTCTGTGACGATTTTCCGAATTCACACACATAAGGGAGAAAACATCGTTTTATTGTTTTTTCGAGACAAACGTGGTTTTCAGAAGAATAATCGTTGTAGCTCCGGCCCAGGTGGTTCTAATAGAAAGGAAGTGAAACCAATCGAAAGCTGAGTAAATTTACCATAAGACTAGTTGATAGTAAACGTAAAAATGAATGAATGTAAGTATGTCTATCTTGCCAAAAAAAAGCTATTCTACATTTCCTGACATTTTCTTTATATTTCCTACCAGCGTTACTCCTCAATGGGCAGAATCTGAGATTTCCGGGTTTCAGAAAAACTTTTTCATTTAACCAGCTTTCCATTCATGTATCACAACCCTGTGTTATTGAAGTATGTGAACGATTTAGGAACAAAAGTTTTAAAAAAAAACATGGATATGTGAAAAGAAAATTATATTTTTTTCTTCAGTTTATTCAAAAAGCTTAAAAGAAATATTAGTTTTTATAAATATTTACTTAAATATTAAGTAAATATTTACTTAAAAAGTTATGGTTGGGGCTCATTAATGGCCAACTCCTGGACCCAGTATTAGTTGCTGTAATTAACAAATTCAAAATCAATGTGTATTTTATTTATTTACTGTTTTAGGATTTTTTTTATTTTCGTGACAGTAACTTTTTTTATTGTTTTATGTAAATATTTACTTAATATTTAAGTGAATATTTATAAAAACAACTATTTCTTTTAAGCTTTTTGAATAAACTGAAGAAAAAAAATATAATTTTCTTTTAACAGATCAATGTTTTTTGTTAAACTTTTGTTCCTGAATCGTTCACATACATCAATAACACAAGGTTGTTATACATGAATGGAAAGCTGGTTAAATGGAGAAGTTTTTCTAAAACCCGGAAATCTCAGATCCTGCACATTGAGGAGTAACGCTGGAATGAAGTATCAATAAAATGCCAGGAAATTTAGAATAGCTTTATTTTGGTAAGATATACATACTTACATTCATTAATATTTACGTTTAATCCCAACTAGTCTTATAGTAATATAATAATAAAGCTTTATTTACAATATTTACATAGTATCATACATAAGTGTTTATAACATGTACAATAAACATGTTCTTGCTAATTTATATCAAATTATTTGATTTTTATAGTTTTGTAATTTTTTGGGAAAAATTTCAAAAAAACCCAGAGCATTTTAAATACTAAGTTGAATTACATTACATTGTGCCTGTCAAGTAAAATGTGTTTAGTTCGTCTGTGTACGTATCTAGTTAGTGATTTTTTGTCGTAGTCACCTATGTTTGCTATGTGTGGATTAATGGAATGTGTTACTTGTCCAAAAAACTTGTCAGTAAGTTTGTATATGTAGTCTGTTATTGTAGCTATTTCTAGTTCTTCGTGCATGTGTGTGATCTTTGTGTATCTTGGATAATTGTTGATTATTCGGAGGCAGCAGTTTTGTATAATTTGTAGTTTTTTGTAGTTTGTAGTTGATGTGCAGCTCCATACTGGGCAGGCATAACAAAGGACTGGGCGGATGACACTCTTGTAGATAATCATTTTATTTTGCGGATTTAGTTTTGAATTTCTATTAAAATAAGGATAAATTTTATAAAGTAGATTTTTAGCAGCTTCGGTTTTATTGTTTATGTGTTTTGTGAATGTTAGGCCTCTATCTAAAGTCACTCCTAAATACTTAATGTGCTCTGTCCATGAAATACTGTGGTTTACAAGATAGAGTTTGCTTGGGATATTTGGGCGTCTTTTTGTGAAGATAATGGCGTCTGTTTTAGCGAGATTAATTTTAATTTTCCATTTTTTGCAGAATTTGTTGATTTTCTTGTAGGTATTTTGTAGTCTGTTTGTTATGGTGTCTATCCTGAATGAGCTAGTGTATATGGCTGTGTCGTCGGCAAACAGAGAGAGATTTGTGTCTTTAGATTGAGGTATGTCGTTGATGTATATATTGAAGAGGGTGGGGCTAAGACAGGAACCTTGAGGAACGCCGGCAGGAATTGGTTGTTTATTAGAGGTATATGACTTTATTGAAACAAAGAAGGATCTATTGGAGATAAATGAGTGTATTGTGTGGATGAGATAGGATGGTGTGCCAATGTTTATGAGTTTGTAAATTAGTCCTAAGTGCCAAACTGTGTCAAATGCTTTCTCGATGTCTAGTAGTATTAAGCCTGTGTGTTTCTTTTCGTTGAAGTGTTTTGTAATGTGGTCAGTTAGTCTGGCTAGTTGTGCTACTGTGGAGTGTTTTTCTCGGAATCCAAATTGTTCGTCAATCAAGTATCTTCGTTCATTGAGTCTTATAGTAAATTTACTCAGCTTTCGATTGGTTTCACTTCCTTTCTAGTAGAACCACCTGGGACGGAGCTACAATGACTATTCTTCTAAAAACCACGATTGTCTCGATAAAACAATAAAACGACGTTTTCTCCCTTATGGGCGAGAATTCGGAAAATCGTCTGAGAACATTTTTTGTTCCCCTAAGGGTCTTCTATTACCTCTCACAATATGACTAGACATTTAAGGGACACCCTGTATATATATATATATACATATATATATATATATATATATATATATATATATATATATATATATATATATGAAGACAGGTATAGTTGGGATTCGGCTAGGAGAAAAACGTCAGACTTTCAAAAAGAGATCTGTATTTTGGACGTTTCGACTGCAACAATGGCAGCCTTCTTCAGCTAAAAAATATATACAACTTATAAGTAAAGAAAATGTACAACTAGTAAGTAACAGACAGGCAGAAATGAGCGGAGTATATATATCAATACAATAAATTTTAACCAATCTTATTTTTAAAAAGCAATGAAAATACGGTAGTTGGAAAGAAAACAGCATGTAGAAAGTGTTAGTAAAAACAGTACAAAAAAATTAAACAGTAAAAACAACGAACATTTTATATATATATATACTCCGCTCATTTCTGCCTGTCTGTTACTTACAAGTTGTACATTTTCTTTACTTATAAGTTGTATATATTTTTTAGCTGAAGAAGGCTGCCATTGTTGCAGTCGAAACGTCCAAAATACAGATCTCTTTTTGAAAGTCGGACGTTTTTCTCCTAGCCGAATCCCAACTATACCTGTCTTCGTATCTCTACAGCGGCTAACTATCTCCATCTACACTATATATATATATGTGTTTATATGTCTAATGTTCTATATACGCTAAACTGTAAACATTTAATGACTTAATAATAAAAACAAAGGCAGGGGAAAAAATAATGGAAATAAAAGCAATTCTCTTCTCGTTAAACAGTAAATTTTATATTAACTTTTATAGGAAGAAAACAACTTTTATTAATTTTAAAATTAGACCTTGTCACTTCGCCAGCATATTAATTAGTATAAAAGATGAAGCTTCTTAGATAATTAATAATTCTCCGAGTATAGACATAAATTATTCAAAATAACTATTATCGAAGTTAATATTTACTCCAAACGTAACATCCATAAACTAATACAGAATACTGGTTAAAACATTTCATACATTAAATACAAGTGTACTTGTAGTAGAGTATATCATTTATATGATATATCGGTATGATACTTTCCCAATACGCATTCAAAGAAATATGGCCTCCATAAAATTGGAAAACGATGTAGGGCGTAATAAAACGAACTTGCGGCTAGTTTATTTTCCAATAACCTCATTATTCAAGCAGACGGAAATCAACAATTACAAATGTAATGAACATATCCAACTTTTATAGTCACTCAAAATTCCTTGGGAAAATATGGCTGGCGGAAGCTCAATAAAAAAAATAAGAAAGAATTAACAAAGTCAATTCATTTTTTCTATTTAGCTCTACATGTTTCACCCATACTAGGTATTTCTTGAGGAGACAAAAACTCACTACGATAAAAGTACAGCCTGATTGTATAAAGGCGAAACTATAAGAATAATTTAATGATTGAATAAATCCGAAAATGGTGTTTAATTTAAATAACTTTTTTTTATTTATTTGTTGGTTTGTACAGTTCCGCAACATTGGCGGAAAAACTAAATAAATAACTTAAGAACTTAAAAATCTTAATAAATACGTAAAAAAGAAGACAAAGTAAAAGAAAAAAAATAATAATGAAACTAAAATAATAATTAGATGAAAACATAAAATTTTGAAATAGAGGTTGTGAAAGTTTAATGACTTATTTACAGTTTGGTGTATAAATATGCGCTTTTTTAAATATTTGAGTGTGTATTTATGTGTGGGCTGCCTTCTTTCTGTAAGTCGTGTAAGTCGTGGGGCATATTTAACACTCCGATGGTCGCGTGAGATCTCTCAGATACAGAGCATCTTACGCAGACTGTGTAAGGGGCGCAAGTGCGCGGGTCTAGCTATACCCTTTACTATTCCTAGAGCAGGTAGTGGCTGATGGGTCAGTTCTGACCTGACGCTCCTCCAAGCAGTAACTATCCACTAAAACTATTTTGTATCTCATAGATACGACGCGACCATATTTTTACTTTTAGAACAGAGGGCACATTGGTGTCATACGTACCACAAAATAAAAACAACAACAAATTAAACGTATCAAGTATGAATATGGATGCGGCGATTGATAAAGAAACAGGGGTAAAAAAGATAGCACTGTAGCCGAGAGCACCAAAACTAGAAAGCGATGCCAAATGTTTTGGGCAAACAAGACTACACGGCTCACCCAGTATAAATGCAAGGGGTGCGGCCAATATTTATGTCTCTATGATTACACATTATATTCTCCAGGTGGATGTAAAGTGGATGATGATACAGAAGACGTTTTTTGAAGTTATATATTTCTGCAAAATATTTTTAATATTTGCCCTAATATTTCCTACCTACTTATTGTTTGTATATTTCAACTATATGGGTTTGCATATAATAAATAAATAACATATAATACAATCCAAGGTGAGGAATAACCCTTCAAAGTTCAACATATACATTTATTATATAATATAAGTATATGTTGAACTTTGAAGGGTTATTCCCCACCTTGGATTGTATTATTAATTAATACCCTTCCCCTTTTCATCAACATATTAATATAAATAACTTTTTCTTGGTAAAGGACCCCGCCCTTTCCTAATGGAAAATGGCTTTCGGTCAAATTGAACGAAACTATGCACATTGGATAGAGAAAGTCTTTCTGAACAAAAGTCTCCATGGGCACCAAACCAAAAAGTTAAAACTTTTGTTACTTTTGGGTATCCGAAGTTTTCCATTTTTAATTTTTGCAAAATCTCGAGATCTCTGCTTGAAAGGTTTCCCAAGCCATTTGGCCAGCAATAAAGTACGTATCAATTATTTTTTGAAGACCTTTCGAACGACACCACATTTCACACTCCTACCCCCCCCCCCCCCTCCACCCACGGGGGCGGGGGGAAGCTCTTTTTTTTGCAATAATCGTCTATCCATTATCATTTGAAGATTTTTTTGATTGCAATACACTGAAGCCTTGCCTCACACCCTTACCCCACCCCTAACCCCTTTGGATATGCTCGTCATCATCAAAACATCAAATATCCGACTTCTTGCTTTCTGAAATATACGTCAGATGCAGCTGATCGATAGCAAACGAAAAGTCAAAACAGTTCACAGTAGTCTTAGAGACAAAAGGCGGCCCTTTTCAGGGCCACTAATGTTAAAGTCTGCTAACAGAACACTTTTTTAGCGAAAAATGGCCTTTTTTTGAAACATACGAGCTAGAGGTGGGGTAGGGGTGGGGTAAGGGTGTGAGGCAAGGTTTCAGGGTATTGTCTTCGAAAAGATCTTCAAATGATAATGGATAGACGATTATTGCAAAAAAAACGCTTCCCCCCACCCCCGCGTGTGTGGGGGGGGGGAGGAGTGTCAAATGTGGTGTCGTTCGAAAGGTCTTCGAAAAATAATTGATAAGTATTTTTTTTTACTGGGCAAACCTTTCAACCAGAGATCTCGAGATTTTGCAAAAATTAAAAATGGAAAACTTCGGATACCAAAAAGTACCAAAAGTTTTAACTTTTTGGTTTTGTGCCCATGGAGACTTTTGTTCAGAAAGACTTTCTCTAAACAATGAGCATAGTTTCGTTCAATTTGACCGAAAGCCATTTTCCATTAGGAAAGGGCGGGGGTCCTTTACTAAATTTTTTATATATTAATCTCCTGTTAAGAGTTTTTGTTCATTCTTAATACAATAGATAAAGTTATTTACAGTAAATAAGACTGAAACTCAGGCTTATCTCTCAGATACTAGGCGACCACCAGTGGTAGTTTCAAAGGCGCGACCATTCGAGTCTTAAGAAAATGAGTTATCTCCAGTTTGTAAGTATATGTTTAACTGTCAGAGTCTCATTGCAGTATTTACAAGTTGCTCTGTCCTTTCTAGTAAGTACGAATGGGTGAGTAGAGTGTGTTCAATTCGAAGCATCATCTCGTCGAAAGAAGTGTTCATTTTACCAGGCTTTCGTTGTATTTTATGACTTCTTTAAAAACCGGATACAAAAAAGCTAAAACAAAATTTAAATTATGTTTTAATTTAATGTACAAATATTTATGGTGGGCATATTGAAATCGAAATTACTATATTATTCATTCGACTGTACTTCTTTTTGATATGGCTGTTTAGCGACTGGTCTTTATTGACTAGAATAATGGCGCCTTTGTGC
>CAMPFC010000110.1:0-2500 GCA_946811695.1 Gonocerus acuteangulatus
CTCCGGTCGGTAATTGATAACAGTGGTAGTCTGCTTCCATTTCATTCATTTTTTTTAATAATTGCCCTGTAGGCATCGCTATTGATAGCACTGATCGCTATATCATTAAATCTAGCCCTGCAAGAAAATGATTTTTCTCCAGCAGCTTGGCTGAGGCGAGTATAGAGATTTTTTTTTTTTTTTTTTTTTTATGTATATATACATTTCCAACGTAGATATTGGGCGGCTTCTGATTCTCACTTGATTTTAAAGAAATAGGGACATAGTCGTAGACATTTTAGTAAAAGAAGAAGAAAAAAAAAGTCCGTCACGCAGGAGCTGCATAACTAAGCACTTTCCTCAGAATTTGGGTAGTGTAGAATGCTTTCCAGAACAATTTGCTTAAAATATCCTACATAAATAAAATAAAAACATGAATAGTTCTCTTTTAATTTTGTAATGAGTAACTGATAAATTATTAATTAATGCTTCCAGAGTTATGTTTACACATGGTACCTACTACACTACGTAATAAATACAAAATCCTCATATTATTGTATTTTGATCTAACGCAGGAACCGGATACAGTCCCTCTAGCGCTCCTTGCGGAGGCTTTGTGAACTTACGTCTGCCGGCTTTTCTATTCAAATATATTACAAATTAAACCCCCGCTTTCCGATTGACCGATTCAGCTCATTTTTACAACACTTCTTTCTCATGAGTTACCCACGACGTATACCGCGTTTCGTTACAATACAGCAGAAATTACGACCGGTATGAGTATATTAGGAATTTGGGTCCGGAGTAAACCCCCCCCCCCCCTTCTAATGAACCGATTTAGTTTATTTTTACAACACATATTTACCTGTAGATTACCACTACGAATACCGAGTTTCGTCGAAATATACCAAAAATCACGGCTGGTAGTGGCGAATTGGTATTGTGGGTCCGGAGTAAACCCCCACTTCTAATGAACCGATTTAGTTCATTTTTATATCTCACTTTTCTCTCTATATTAACACTACGAATACCAAGTTTCGTTGAAATATAACAAATATTACGGCTGACATAGTCAAATTAGTGTTTTGGGTTCGGGGTAAACCCCCCCTTCCGGTGGACCGACTTTGGTGGTTAGCGAACTCGTTCAATCGTTTGCTAATTGAATGCTATATACCAAGTTTCGTGACGAAAAAACAAAAACTCTGGCCGCTATCATTTTCGGTGTCTACTAGGTAGGATCGATAAAGATTTGAAGAAATTTTTCAAAAATTCCGTCATGAGTCCAACCTCAATAGCTACTTTCCTTCGGAGGAAAGTGCTAAAAGAAAAGAAAAAATTATAAAAAAAGTGTAGATTCGAACCACGGATTCCCAGCCGAGAGTCGGCTACGTAGTAACTGAGCCAAGGAGGCTGGCTGTCAGCTGACAGAGTGTACCTCCCACTCTGCAGGGGCTCCACTAAAACGCCAGCGGATCGAATCCGGGGTAAGACAATTTTTTTTTTTTTTTACTGTTTTATTTTTTTCCTTTGATGTAAACAATTTTTATTATTATAAGTATATTATTCTCTTTTTTTATATAATTAATTTTAAAATTAATTTAATGTTTAACAATTATTCAAGACCATAGTCTGCATCATTTAAATATAAACAATTAATTCATCTTTTAACTTAGAATTTCTTCTAAATGTTTAATCCCTTTTCTTTATATATGTTCAATTTAAATAAAAGATAAATTTTCTTCTAGATGTTTAATTATATATTATTTTATATACAAGATAAAATTGGTCTAAATGTTTAATTATTTTTCTTTATATATGTTCAATTTAAATATAAGATAAATTTCTTTTGAATGTTTAATTCCCTTTCTTTATATATATATATAAAATTCAACCATGAGATAAATTTATTTTAAATGTTTATTTCGTTTTTTTTCTCGACATTAAATTTAAGGAATATTTATTATTTATATATTGTACAAAGGGTTCATTGCAACCGGTGTTTTTTAATTTTCTTTTAACCCTTGTTCTCTTGAACCATTTAGGGGATGGTAGCAGGGATAGGAACGGCTCACTTTGAACGGACACCCGCTACGACAACCTCGAAGTAGTACCTTCGACACTCAAAAGATGGCTCTACCGCCGATAGGCAGCCGACGCCAAGAATTAGGGCCGGCACTGACATTTATTATTATTCCCCTTCTTCCTTTTGCCAATGTGCCAAGGTGCCAAGTGCCAAGTGCCGAGTAAAAGTAAATTAAACCTACCGGCAACGGCCCTTGGGGTCAACATGAATAGTCGCTCAATACAAACGAGAGTTTATCTCTGACTCGTTTAACCATTCCCTTTCTCTATTCGTTGTCCCCTACGGCAAATTGCCTTGCTATTATTTAAATAATTTTACGTCGTATAATTGTACGTTTGTATCTTTCTTTCATAAGATAAAATTCATTTCGACTCGCATTGTGTACTGCTCTCAAGAGGTACGTATGAGATTAACTTTCGTTACAACCGCTAGATGACG
>CAMPFC010000110.1:12500-17335 GCA_946811695.1 Gonocerus acuteangulatus
CGAAGGAATACCCAATGTGATATAGGTTTTCCCCGCTTTAAATAATCATAAAAATGGTCGGCTATCATTTATTGTACGGGGATTTGCATACAAATCAAGGAGTTCAAAGCATTTCCTGGGAAAATTGCTGTAATATTTTTTTTTTTTTTTTTTTCTAATACAAAATGACGATTGATATAATAATGGACTACAATAATTATTATAGCACTGGCTTCCGGCCGAAGGAATACCCAATGTGATATAGGTTTTCCCCGCTTTAAATAATCATAAAAATGGTCGGCTATCATTTATCTGACATTATTGTATAAGTAAAACTCGAAACATACGAAAACATTAAAGATTTATTAGCTGCACAACTATATATCATAGTATGTTCGAAATGTCCACAATCAGTCTCTACTTGTATAAAAGTAAAGGACAACTGACAAACATGACTTTATTGGGTGGAGTGAATAAAAGTTAGCAGTTGCTAGAACTAAGTATTTTTCCTAGCTGCAGCTAGATAGAAGGTGTGAATAAAGAGCTGTGACTTGGTTCTATTGGTTAGCAATTGCTAAGGAAAAAGCTATTCTGGCCTGGGTCATGATAGCTTTTTAGTTAGTCTAGTTTCTTTTCACTCAATCATGGTGGCGTTTAACGCATGCAAAAAAATAAATAATCTCAATTAGGCTAATTAGCTAATTAATTAGTTAATTATTTTTTTAATTAATTTGGGCGGGCAAGTTGAACTATGGTGCCGTGTCGGGGGTTGCTCAACCAGTCAGCCGATTGCCCAATTAGTTGATGAATGTAATTAATTAATCTAATTAATCAGTTAATTTAATTAATATCAACAGCCACCCATCGTAGAGTACAACAATCACTTTTAAAAGCATTTTTTAAAAACATTTATTTAAAAGTAATTACAACAATTCATCTCTATATTTTACTTTTGCGTCATCTTTAAAAAATCTAAAGGCTCCACAAAAATGAATTAATTAAAGTCTGAATGGTATGAAAATAGTTTTGACGTATAGCTCAGTTAAATTAAAGAGAATGTTTTTCGTCCCAGTTACTATATCGCAAACGCCATTCGTACGACACTACAAAGGGTCCACGTAGAATAGTGGCAGTTGTGCTTTTGTTGTCGGGTGGCGAACATTTATTATTCTCCTGACATTGTATCCAGGAGTTATGAGTATTACGTATTACCACTCTGTAAGCTTTCTCCTCCGGTCGGTAATTGATAACAGTGGTAGTCTGCTTCCATTTCATTCATTTTTTTTTAATAATTGCCCTGTAGGCATCGCTATTGATAGCACTGATCGCTATATCATTAAATCTAGCCCTGCAAGAAAATGATTTTTCTCCAGCAGCTTGGCTGAGGCGAGTATAGAGATTTTTTTTTTTTTTTTTTTTTATGTATATATACATTTCCAACGTAGATATTGGGCGGCTTCTGATTCTCACTTGATTTTAAAGAAATAGGGACATAGTCGTAGACATTTTAGTAAAAGAAGAAGAAAAAAAAAGTCCGTCACGCAGGAGCTGCATAACTAAGCACTTTCCTCAGAATTTGGGTAGTGTAGAATGCTTTCCAGAACAATTTGCTTAAAATATCCTACATAAATAAAATAAAAACATGAATAGTTCTCTTTTAATTTTGTAATGAGTAACTGATAAATTATTAATTAATGCTTCCAGAGTTATGTTTACACATGGTACCTACTACACTACGTAATAAATACAAAATCCTCATATTATTGTATTTTGATCTAACGCAGGAACCGGATACAGTCCCTCTAGCGCTCCTTGCGGAGGCTTTGTGAACTTACGTCTGCCGGCTTTTCTATTCAAATATATTACAAATTAAACCCCCGCTTTCCGATTGACCGATTCAGCTCATTTTTACAACACTTCTTTCTCATGAGTTACCCACGACGTATACCGCGTTTCGTTACAATACAGCAGAAATTACGACCGGTATGAGTATATTAGGAATTTGGGTCCGGAGTAAACCCCCCCCCCCCCTTCTAATGAACCGATTTAGTTTATTTTTACAACACATATTTACCTGTAGATTACCACTACGAATACCGAGTTTCGTCGAAATATACCAAAAATCACGGCTGGTAGTGGCGAATTGGTATTGTGGGTCCGGAGTAAACCCCCACTTCTAATGAACCGATTTAGTTCATTTTTATATCTCACTTTTCTCTCTATATTAACACTACGAATACCAAGTTTCGTTGAAATATAACAAATATTACGGCTGACATAGTCAAATTAGTGTTTTGGGTTCGGGGTAAACCCCCCCTTCCGGTGGACCGACTTTGGTGGTTAGCGAACTCGTTCAATCGTTTGCTAATTGAATGCTATATACCAAGTTTCGTGACGAAAAAACAAAAACTCTGGCCGCTATCATTTTCGGTGTCTACTAGGTAGGATCGATAAAGATTTGAAGAAATTTTTCAAAAATTCCGTCATGAGTCCAACCTCAATAGCTACTTTCCTTCGGAGGAAAGTGCTAAAAGAAAAGAAAAAATTATAAAAAAAGTGTAGATTCGAACCACGGATTCCCAGCCGAGAGTCGGCTACGTAGTAACTGAGCCAAGGAGGCTGGCTGTCAGCTGACAGAGTGTACCTCCCACTCTGCAGGGGCTCCACTAAAACGCCAGCGGATCGAATCCGGGGTAAGACAATTTTTTTTTTTTTTTTACTGTTTTATTTTTTCCTTTGATGTAAACAATTTTTATTATTATAAGTATATTATTCTCTTTTTTTATATAATTAATTTTAAAATTAATTTAATGTTTAACAATTATTCAAGACCATAGTCTGCATCATTTAAATATAAACAATTAATTCATCTTTTAACTTAGAATTTCTTCTAAATGTTTAATCCCTTTTCTTTATATATGTTCAATTTAAATAAAAGATAAATTTCTTCTAGATGTTTAATTATATATTATTTTATATACAAGATAAAATTGGTCTAAATGTTTAATTATTTTTCTTTATATATGTTCAATTTAAATATAAGATAAATTTCTTTTGAATGTTTAATTCCCTTTCTTTATATATATATATAAAATTCAACCATGAGATAAATTTATTTTAAATGTTTATTTCGTTTTTTTTCTCGACATTAAATTTAAGGAATATTTATTATTTATATATTGTACAAAGGGTTCATTGCAACCGGTGTTTTTTAATTTTCTTTTAACCCTTGTTCTCTTGAACCATTTAGGGGATGGTAGCAGGGATAGGAACGGCTCACTTTGAACGGACACCCGCTACGACAACCTCGAAGTAGTACCTCGACACTCAAAAGATGGCTCTACCGCCGATAGGCAGCCGACGCCAAGAATTAGGGCCGGCACTGACATTTATTATTATTCCCCTTCTTCCTTTTGCCAATGTGCCAAGGTGCCAAGTGCCAAGTGCCGAGTAAAAGTAAATTAAACCTACCGGCAACGGCCCTTGGGGTCAACATGAATAGTCGCTCAATACAAACGAGAGTTTATCTCTGACTCGTTTAACCATTCCCTTTCTCTATTCGTTGTCCCCTACGGCAAATTGCCTTGCTATTATTTAAATAATTTTACGTCGTATAATTGTACGTTTGTATCTTTCTTTCATAAGATAAAATTCATTTCGACTCGCATTGTGTACTGCTCTCAAGAGGTACGTATGAGATTAACTTTCGTTACAACCGCTAGATGACGCTCTCATGAATCTTCTCTGTGCTCTTGGAATGTAAAATATTATAAAGAGCACCTAGGATATTTTATAAAACTTTTCAAGATATCAAAGCTATAAAACGTAATAATATATTATTAGGAATATGATTACAGCTCCTTTGGAAAATCATTGCTGTGTTTTTATAACTTATTCTGTATTCTTATTATTACAGTGAGTTATTCTTCATCTTCTTCTTTTTTGTCTTTCCTTTTCTGCAATTAGTCACTTCTTATTTATTAAGCAGTTAATGAATTAAAATACATGACAAATGAAAAACTTTCATTATGAGTGAACAAAGTGCGCGTTCCTTCCATAATTGATTCCCTGCCTAGGGATCTCAAAATGTATCCAAGCATGATAACAAGTACTCCAGAGATATGAGGGTGAATGAAAACGATTTTATTATAGGAAAATATTTTAATAAACAGCATCTTTACAAATTTTTATCAGTAAAACCAGTAGAGATACCAATTATATAGAATGGGAAGTACATTGGGTTTTTACACTAAAAAAAAATGTGTTTAATTTTTACAAAAAAAATAACTTATCTCTAAATAAAGAGGGAGGCACAAATATTACCTTGTATATAATGAAATTAGCTAAACAGTAAAATAATGAAATGTAATAAATTAATTCAATAAATACAAGCAACCAGTTATTTATGAAAAATTGTTACATCAATAAGCACAAAAAATATTCATTAATTTACTCACATAGAGTTTCTTTATAGTAAAAAGAAGGAAGAAATAATTTTATAAGGAAAGGAATAATATAAGGAAAGAATTTAAAAGAGAATGGGATAAATAAACAGAGTGACTCATAATTTGTATTTGTATGAAATGTATTCAGAAGCTTACATATGATTTGATCTCGCACATTGTTGAAATTTTTTTTTTTTTTTTTTTTTTTTTCTGTAAATGAAACGATGTTTTCTGGAACTAGTCGATTTTTTCGACGATATCTTTTTCAACAATGTTTACCATTTTCCACCCTACTCCATGTACTTTATTTTCCGGCCCTATTACCCTGTCGCTAAGAGCCTTCATTCCCTCTTCGTATTTATTCCCTAGTATTTTGTTTAACTTTTCCTCTACTAGACTTTCCCAGTCCGC
>CAMPFC010000111.1:0-17118 GCA_946811695.1 Gonocerus acuteangulatus
GGCCTTCGACAAGTTCGTTACAATGTTGTACTTTATATTTAATCGGGGTGAAAGAGTTTCGGTAAATATTGAACGATTTTTTTCGATGACCTGGAAAGCGGCTTCGGGGATTATAAATACGAAATTAGTTGTCATAATGTTCATAAGGCGCAGTATTAATGTGTCAGTCATGGGCGTGTATGAGCGGGGTGGGCTGCAGCCCCCCCCTCGAATTTTCGATTTAATCGGTAAAAATGTACCATAAAACCTAGAAAAAAAATTAAATAAGATCAGTTCGGATTTTTTTTTTCGTATTAGCATTTTAGTTGGCCAACTAGTTCTAGGTTGTTAGTATTCCATACCCCCCAAATTGTGCTCCCACCGGTAGCACACGGTATTCCGTATTTTCATAAACAATACCTAAGGGCAAACAATGTCCAAAGTTCTGGTAGCTGGAGAAGTACTGGAGGAGGTTATGAGGTTTGAATATGGACTGAAAAGATTCTTCAGGGGGTCACAATTAGGGGGCACCAAGTCTCAGGGCTGCATTAAAACAATTATAGATTTTAAGGGGGGCACGCCAACGTGTCACCTGTATAACATTGTCTAATTGTGTAATTCTATGTATAATTAATTACATAACCAGATGTATATGTAGAATCTTATTTTTTTTAATTGTATCAAGTTGAGGTCATTATTGGGTTCCTCCCTAAAGAAAGGGGGAGAAAATTCACAAAACGTTGGACCCGCTTTAAAATAAAGTTTCTTTTAAATAAAGTTTTCTTCCTTTTATTAGCAACCGCAACTAAATAAATGTAATTGTGAGTTGCAATTCTCTACCATAAGCGGCTCTAGAAAACATTTCTGGGGGGGGCTAATTTAACGTGGGCATACTTCCGTGCCTGGGGGTGTAGAACATAAAAATTTATAATAGGGCACTTGGAAATCATTAAGGAAGTATTTGATAAACTAAGAACATCAAACATTAACTTATCTGAAAAAAAAATCATTCCCGTAACAGGCCACGAGGGCCCTGAGGAGCAGATAGTATAGGAGTATCTGATTCATGACCATACGGCAAACTAGGGAGATAGTGTGGTCAGTACTCTGCTCCGGCCGCCTGATTTCCCTCTTGGCTGCTTCGACTGCTAGAGTCATTAGCACCCAATTAATAAGGTACCAATTAATAAATTAATTAAAGGCTAGGTTGGCCTAGGGACGGTCAGGTAGACCGAATTCAACCCAAGTACGAAGACACTAGAAGAAAAAATCTTTAGTGCTTGCTCGGGATTTGAACTTAGGTCCTCCAACTTATTAGTCCAGTGCTCTAACACTGTCCTAACCTCGCCCCTTTAACTGAAAAAGATTGTGAATTTTCATTCTGTGGGGGGGGGGGGAGGGCTTACCGCCACTGTTCTCTACAAACATATATAATTATTGCGTATGGTTGGTTTTTTGACGATATATTCCGCAGGAATCACATCCTGCTTCATTAGAATGTTTTTCTGGATGTTAATTTTTTTTTTTTTTTTTTTTTTAATAAATGTTTATTTAAAATCTGTACAATTTATATAGTACAATAATTAATTGTGATCGTCTTGCGTACATTCAGTGAATAGTATATGGAAGGAGCCAATCATTATTGGCACTTCCTAATATATGCTAACATTTATATTTTCACTGTTTTAAACCGCTGCTAGGGTAGCTGGTCACGGGGCCAAAGTCTCTTAAGCCTCCTGGGAAGGTCTTTAGGGTGGGTCCGAGTGGATAGGGATTGACCTCTAGGATTTGGATGGGATGACAATTTGGAACGGAACGTTAGGAATCTGGATGTCGCGAGGTCTTTTACGAAGGGGATATTTAGGTCATTTTGTAGGGTTTTGTTGGAGACATAAAAGGGAGCATTAACTATTCTACGAAGGACTTTTGGAATGCTTGTATTCGTTGTATGTTTGAGTGTTTTGCTGTTCCCCATAATTCAAGTCCGTAAGTCCAGATAGGTCTAATTATAGTTTTGTATATAGTAAGTTTGTTGTGTGTCGTAAGCTTTGAAGTAGGGCCGAGTAGTCGTCTTAAGAGTCCAAATCTCCTGTTCAGCTCTTGTCTTTTCAGTCGTGTGTGTGGGTTCCATGTGAGTCTGCTGTCTAGTAGAAGTCCCAGGTAACGCACCTCATTAGATACAGGAAGTTGACTGTTGCATATGAAGACTGGAGGGCAAGTGCTCTTATTAAGAGTAAATGTTACGTGACAGCATTTTTCAGGATTCACTGTGATTTTCCACAAGGTGCACCATTTCTCGACAGTCTCAAGGTGCTCCTGTAATTGCTGAGAAGCTGTAGAGGGATCGGGGGAAGAGGAAAAAATGGCCGTATCATCGGCGTAGGTTGTTATATGTGTAGATTCTGGATGTTAATAACTTTATTATTATTTATAATCTCATGAAATATAATTATAACTGGTTGTAAAAAATTATAATAATATCATTTTAATATATTTTAGCAATGAAATTAAAAATTATAGGAAAGTAATTAAAATCATGGACAACAGATGGATTAAGCCTGTTAAGGAACAGATGGATACGACAGTTAAGGAAAAGAAAATGAGTTATTATTTCTCCTGAAATATTTCCTGAAAGATAATTTTGATTAGAAAGTAATCGAAGATTAGATAATCGCTTTGTATATTTTTATCAGTGAATTAACCACTTGTGAGCACTGTGTGTGTGTAAGAAGATATCAGGCTGTACCGTATGAAATGTCAGTTTTGGACTTGCCGATTTCCTTCAAATGTCTTGAAACTGTCGTGGCTCCTACTCCGAGTTCTTTGGCATATTCCCTAGTGCTTTTTGAGGGACAAGCTTCAACCCTTTCTTTCAGGTGGTCATTGTCAAGCTTGGTTTCTGGCCTTCCTCGCTCCTCGTTGTCAAGGTCCAAATTTCCTCTTCGAAACCTGGAAAACCACCGGTAAACAGTTCGTTCATTCGCCGTTCTCTCCCCGAACGCCGTGTTAATGTTCATACACGCCTCAGCAGCGCTATGACCGAGCTTAAATTCATAACGAAAAATAATACGGATTTCCGTTGAAGTCATAATTTAAGTTTTATTTTTTTCTCAGAGGATCGTTCTCACAACCCAGTACGCAAGTTACTGATTAAATAATAGGAATAAAAGAGCTTTAATTCTATATAAATAACAATGATGTTTGTAAATAATGAAATAAAAAAGGGAAAGGATTAAATCGCAAAGTAAACAAAACTGACATTTCATACGGTACAGCCTGATATGATGAATTTGGGTCTTTTGTATAATAAGCATACACTTTTCAAGAACTAGTAACAGTTACTTATTTTATTATTATTTGGAACATATGATTCACCTCTAACCTAATTCTGTATTTAAACGCATTCATTTATCAGATTTACATGAAAAACACTAACAATGAATTTGCTTAAGTTAAGCCAGTTAATATCTAATGTGAAAGATTCAGTCCGGTTTCTTCAGAAGAAGGGATTAATCCATTCTGAGAAAAAGTGCTCCAGACTTTATAAAATGAAAATTTATTATAGAAGAAACAGAGGGCCAATTTGGAAGTGTAATCGGACAGGATGTAAGAAGGGAATTAGCATTTATAAAGGTACGTGGTTTGAAAACAGCAAAATACCACTCAAAACAGCATTGCTGTTCATATACTCATGGTCAATGGGATATACCACAACCAAATTTTGCAAAAAAGAATTAAACATGTCTAGTCACACAACTACAGACTGGAAAAATTTCATGCGAGAGGTATGCGCATCAGATCTAATCTCAAACCCTATAAAGATTGGAGGTGAAGGCTTAAACGTTGAAATTCATGAAACATGCTTCTCCAGAAGGAAATATCAACATGGAAGATTATATCCATCGCAGTGGATCTTCGGAGGTGTTTGTCCTGAGACTAGGGAAGTTTTTCTATATGCCGGTTAGAGGTGAATCATATGTTCCAAATAATAATAAAATGAGTAACTGTTACTAGTTCTTGAAAAGTGTATGCTTATTATACAAAAGACCCATGAATTTCAGGAGATTATATTTAAAATTTGTGTGTATATATATATATATATATATATATATATATATATATATATACTTATACACACAGTAGTCTCTCCCTTATCAGAGGTACTCTTAACCGTCGCTCTCTCTAATCCTGCGGTCTCCGAGAGGAATGAGTGACGGATCTCGGAACTGGCCGGAGCTAGACCTGCTCGAGGGTTCCTATAAAACCTTCCCTTCCTAGCTAGCCAAACATTTTCTTCGGAGTATTTCATTGAATGGAAGTCAAAGAAGGCATATATGTTTCGTTTTAGAGGCAGCAACATGTGTTTCTACAAAGAAAAAAAATGTTTCTACTAAAGCACTTGCGGCTGGAACGACTGATATACACCAGCAAGGATTTACGTATTTTGAATTTATTTCATAATTCGGTACCTAAATTTTACTTAAATACTAGCTGACCCGGTGAACTTCGTACCGCCTAACAGTCGATTCAATAATTTTTTTAAATATTTATTCTGCTATTCAGGACTCCGGGTCAGCTATCAAGATGTAGACATCTGGCGGGGATAACTAATTAAATGACGATTGATCAGTTTTCGACCGGAGAGGAAAAATGATTAAATTACTAAAATGGCTATTAAAAAATAAGGGTTGATCGTAGAAGGGTGAAAATTGAGGATTGTATGTATTTTTGTATGTTGTATCATAAAAAAATAGAAATTAAAAATTTTGTCTAAAAAATAAATAAAAAAATTAGGGGTGGACTACCCCTAACATTTAGGGGGATGAAAAATAGATGTTGGCCGATTCTCATAGATACCGGATAAGCACAAAAAATTTCATCAAAATCGGTCAAGCCGTTTCGGAGGAGTATGGCAACGAAAACTGTGACACGAGAATTTTATATATTAGATGAAAATGAATAAATACATTAAAAAGGGTACATATTATTGTATCCCCAAATAATAAGATTTTTCAAATACATCAGTGACCGCTTCTAACTGAATTCTCTAATCCGGCGTTTTCTGTAATCCGACTGTACCCCGGTCCCGACGACTCCGGTTTAGCGAGAGTCTACTGTATAAATAGACTGGTATATATATATATATAAATTTTACAATATTTTTCATGCTTAAATGCAGAATAAACCATTTTGAAATGGACGAGAAGAGAAGAAATCGGACTTAAACTTCACGTGGCGTAACCTGCTCCTCCACGTTGGTTCTTTGTTATGGAGACAGGTGCGCCAACACAAAGATACCCGCGAACAAAATGCATGGAGTAGTAAGACAAAAGGTTCTTGATCCGGTCCACGCGAATCTTTGCTCAGCTCTGAGAGCATGGGCGTATATAGGAAATAATTTCGGGGGGAGGCTGGGTCGATTTCCGGGGCATGGAATACTAAAAATTTAGAGCTTGCAATAGTTTTAGGCAACTAAACTAAGTGATCTTATTTAATTTATGACACATTTTTACCATCAAATAAAAATTCAGGGGGGCTGCAGCCATATCAGCCCCCCTTTATATACGCCCATGTCTGAGAGTTTGAATTCTTCCGTTTTTAGGTCTTGAACAACACCAATGTGAATTGGCTGTTATTTTAAAAATCTCCTATACCGAGTGTTCCAAAATGAATATAAGGATTTTGAAGCTTTATAATATTTATTCAATAAAACTTTTTGTTTGTTGGATGGCACCAGTGTTCATGTGCCGAAAGCGCTAGTAGCAAATATGGCGACTGGGAAAGAGAAACCTCGTTCTCCAAGCCTTTCACGTTCACCCCATGTGATGCCTCCCATCGGGCGCCAAAGAAGGATTGGGTGTATATATTTCAGCTACCAGCTGACCTCATAGAATGATGAAACAGAATTGTAGCATCTGAAGCAAGAATTATTCTAGAGAAACTGATCAACGTTTGGGAACAACCCGGATATATAGCCCGTTCAGTTAGATGGAATAGTTCAAATCCCGCATGCGCGAAATTCTGCGGGAATTATTCCTGACGTTTCCGCCATTTGCATTACTATTTCAATGAACAACACGCTACTTTAAATTCAATAATAACTGATTATGTCTCGTTTAGGACTAGGGAAGGCTTCGAGAGTTCAGGCATGGGAGATAGTGTTTAATGTTTATCAATACTTAGCCAAAGCTAAGACTAAAACAGTTTAAACTATAACGTTGCCTGTTCAAATAGATGGTTAGATGGAGGGAAAAGGGCGTGGCCTATATTCCAAGCGCAGAAAATTTGCGGTAAAATTCTCTCAGTCATAACCTTATCACTATAAAATTTAAAACTTTTTCATCAATAGCTAAGTATTGATAAATATTGAACACTATCTTACTTGTCTAACCTCTCTTAGCTTTCCCTAGTCTTAAACGACACACAATCAGTATTTATATTGATTCACGTTAAGTGTTTGATCATTAAAAGGCTTTGCAAATGGCGGAACAAAAGGGCGAGTGCAGGGAATATTCCCGCCCAGACGTTCGCGCATGCGAAATTGAACTCGACAGGCTATAGACTTGCCATGCGTTGTATGACAAATGATGTTCACATAGAACTCTTGTAAGCTTTAAAGCAAAACTGTTTGAGTTCCGTCAAACTGTTTCGTTTTTTATCCATCATTTGCAATTTTATGTTCGATGCAATAAAAATATTCCATCATTTAAAAGTATTTTTTAAAAGTTTTTTTTTAACGTATTTTGGTATCGAAGCTATGTACTAGTGTTAACAGAATATTCATTAAAGTAGAAAATCATTCACTACGGTATTTTAAAAAAATAAAACATAATTATAATACAACTTTGTATTTGCAAAAGTTCCGAGTCAACAAAACTTATTTGTTGTTAACAAAAAAATTATTTGTTAAAAATAAAGACATGGAGTATTGGAATATACATTTCTTCAAAACCAGAATGAATACTTACGAAACTGAATTGATGTAATTTATTCAAAGCTCCATTACTTACCTGAAAAATGATAAAACGTTATTAATAAAAAAAAAATTTAAATAAAAAAAAAAAAAAAAAAAGGAACCCTAACTAGCCAAATAAACATATTTGATATAGACAAAGCACAGGAGTATGTAGACGCTCACAAGCTAGTGCAAAATAAAAACACAATAATAAACACTGTCAGTAAAATATCACTACAAAGACGAAATAGCAACAATGTATAAAACAGAATATGAAAAAAAAGTCCGTCTCGCAGGACTGCATCATCTTAGCGCGGTTCCGTTCATATCCCTAGTCTAATTTGGAAAGATTAAAATAGAAGCAGTTATTATTTTGGTTCCACCAGTCTTTTTTTTTTTTTTTTTTTTTTAATTAATTATTATAATGGCGTGTCAACCCTTAACGTCACTAACGCCATTCCTGTGAGTAGTAAAGTCTTGAAAGGTCATGATTTACAATCTTACCTGGAAGGGTCTGCTACACTAGAAACGAACCCGCTAGTGACAAGGTCTTGGAATCTCGGAAATCCATATCTCTAACATTAAATTGTTTTTCCTATTTTTCTTAACTTGTTTTATTTTCAAATACATTATCCAACAATAAGCAATTAAAAAATAACAAGGAATAAAAAACAGACGAAAAGAACAGTTCGAATAAGCGAAGTCAATTACTTTAAAGATTTAAGCTCTTATTTCTCCGATTGACATCGCCTAATCAAAACTTTCATTAGAACGTGTTTTGTAGAGCATTTAATAAGCTTTCTAATGGTATTCTTCCGTTTAACAAGATTCTCAACCTTTTTCGAGATATTAAGGACAGTCGGCGCTAATGACCTAGATGTAGATGCGCCGTAAAAAAAAAAAAAAAAAAAAAAAAAAAAAAAAATTAAGGACAGTATACAAAGTTACCAAAACTTTTTATGTCTGTTAATAAAATATTTTATTCTAACCCTTCCTAAACTCCAAACGTAACAAAAATTTCAACATATTAGTTTTAATGAAAGTAGAACATGCAGATAATGTTTCAACTGAATCCCGTAATTCTAAGTACCCAAACCAAAAACGGTATTCAAAACTTTTTTTTTCCAATTTTCTCGAAAACGGTTAAAGCTATCACCTTGAAAATGGTTTCATTCGTTTTTCTAGCCCAAGAAGCCTATAAAACGAGTACTTACAAGCTTATGAACTCAAAAACGTAAGCGTTACGATTTGTTTTGCGCGAATTTCGCCCCAAACGCCATCTTCCAGTGGGCGGATTCTGCTGGTTAACGAACTTGACCTTTTCAATTGGACGACGGATTTTTGTACCAAATTTCATCACAATCGGACCATTAGGGAAGCCAGAAATGAGCGAACAGACAAATATATATATATATATATATATATATATATATATATATATATATATATAAATATATATATATATATATATATATATATATATATATATATAAATATATACATATAAGAAGTCCGACTCGCAGCAACTGCAGCATCTTAGCGCGGTTCCATTCATGTCCCTAGTGCCATTTGATAAGCTTAGAAAAGAAATAAACTTATTTTTTTTATATATCTCGTGAAAATTACCAAAATCCTCTCGTACATCTCGAATAAAAGTGATATTAAGGCGTCAGGGACACCGACAGGAGCTAACTTTTACACAGAAGCGGAAATTACAGAATCTGGCTCTCATTCTAAAGCAAAGCTCTATAAATCAATACAAAATATGCCTAATAAAGCCTTTCTAGTGGATATAGAAGCATGGGTGTATATGAGGGGGGGCTGAGGGGGCTGCAGCCCCTCCCGAAATTTTGAATTGATGATAAAAACTTCTCGTAAAACCCTTAAAAATAAATTAAATAAGATCACTTAGTTCATAAAACATATTTTATTTTACGTGCAATAGCGTTTTAGTTGCCTAAAACTATTCCAAGCTCTAAATATTTAGTATTCCATACCCTGGAAATGGTCTCAGCCCCCCCCCCCCCGAAATTGTTTTTATATACGCCCATGTACAGAAGGATCAAGAAGAAGTACACAAGATTGAGAAGAATACCCTGCCTAATATAGCCAATATAGAATAATATACCGAATAAAACGTATCTAGTAAATGCACAAGGACAAATAAAAGTCTTGACGAATAACAAGTAAAAAAAAAAACTTTATTTAACAAAATAAAACAAAGTTTAGTTGCCCAACTACAATAGAATAATATACCTAATTAAGTCTATGGAGTAGACACAAATGGACCAAAAACAAGTCTTGTGGAATATTGATTTTCTTCTAATTAAATACTTTTTATCAATATTTAGTATATAACCTTTGTTGAAAATTATTGATTCCTAATTGATGAATCGGTTTACAACTAAGTAGTCTTTATGAATATTTAGTATATAACCTATTTTTGGATCTGTGTTTTTGGGGTGCTCTCCGCCTAGGCTTTGTATTTGTGTCGGCAGATACCTGGGGTATATTTACAGCTCTTGAGGATTAACTCTTAGCAGGTAAATTTCCTGCGGCCCCCTTGTTTCTACGGGCATTGAACCGCCATATACGCTCATAGTATCTAACCGTTGTGAAGTTTATTTTTTGGATTTAGGACTTAATATACATATGTAGACTAAATCATAGTAAGAAGTAATCCTCCGTCGTCGGTTCTTAACTATGTTGACTCGCTAATGTTATCCAATCTTAGATACATCGTATTTAAAATCCACAGCAAAAACACGACATTTCATTAGAATCCCCTGCTGAATAAAACTTATATAGAATAATATGCAAAATAAAGCCTATCTAGTGGATAAAAATAGAGGAAAAAAGCCGTTCGTGGTGATAGAAAATCTTAAAAGTATTTCGCTCAGAAATCTCCGAAATATTGTCACTAATTTTACGTATCCTGTTTTATAGCCAAATAGATTTATATTCTATAATCAATAAGAAAAACCTACTAACAATAAAAAACTATGGGTAACAGATGAAAATAGGGAATACCAAGAATAATTCTAAAGAACGAAATCAACACCAGTACTGTAATCTAGATATTCATACGGCATCTTCGAATTCTAACAAACAAAATATTGATTCTAATTATACGTATCCTGTTTTATTGACAAATACATTTGACTACTATAAGCAATTAAAAACACTAGGGAATATGCCAAAGAACTCGGAGTAGGAGCCTCGACAGTTTCAAGAGATTTGAAGGAAATCGACAAATCCAAAGCTGACATTACTTCAAAGTTTAATCAAAGCCTAATCAAAAATTGTTTCAGAATCTTTTTTGTAGAACATCTAGTAAGCTTTCGCATGGTAACCCTCCGTTTACCAATATTCCTAACCGTCTTCGAGATATTAGGGAATGTATACGAAGTTCCCAAAACATTTCATGTCTGTTAATAAAATATTTCATTCTAATCCTTCCTTAGCTCCAAACGTAACCAAAATTTTAACATATTAGTGTTGATGAAATTCAAACATGCAGAAAATGTTTCAACTGAATCCCATAATTTTAAATATCAAAATCAAAGACAAAAAAACAGTTCGAATAAGCGAAATCAATTACTTTAAAGTTTTAAGCACTTATTTCTCCGATTGACATCGCCTAATCAAAACTTTCATTAGAATCTTTTTTGTAGAGCATTTAGTAAGCTTTCTAATAGTATCCTTCCGTTTCCCAAAATTCTCAACCTTTTTCGAGATATTAAGGAAAGTATACAAAGTTACCAAAACTTTTTTATGTCTGTTAATAAAATATTTTATTCTAACCCTTCCTTAACTCCAAACGCAACCAAAATTTCAACATATTAGATTTAATGAAAGTAGAACATGCAGTAAATGTTTCAACTGAATCCCATGACTCTAAGTACCCAAACCAAAAACGGCATTCAAAAATGATTTTTTCAGTTTTCTCGAAAACGGTTAAAGCTATCGCATTGAAAATGGTTCCATTCGTTTTCCTAGCCCAAGAAGCCTATAAAACGAGTACTTACAAGCTTATGAACTCAAAAACGTAAGCGTTTCGATTTTTTTTGCGCGAATTTCGCCCCAAACTCCATCTTCCAGTGGGCGGATTCTGCTGGTTAACGAACTTGACCTTTCATATTGGGCGTCTGATTTTTGCACCAAATTTCATCAAAATCGGACCATTCGCCTTCGACCTAGAGAGCGAACAGACAAATATATATATATATATATATATATATATATATATATATATATATATACAAATTTGAACCACCGTTATTTTCGGTCTCTAGGGGTTCTGAAACGCGAAATTTTCTTGTCGGCACTTCCGGATTGTTTCATTGTATCAACCTTATAAGCGGGGTTCCTCCCTATGGGGGAGGGAGGAACCGCGCTAATATATATATACAAATTTCAACCACCGTTATTTTCGGTCTCTAGGGGTTCTGAAACGCGAAATTTTCTAGTCGGCACTTTCGGATTGTTTCATTGTATCAACCTTATAAGCGGGGATCCTCCCTATGGGGGAGGGAGGAACCGCGCTAAAATACATTTAATAGTGAAATCCAAATGGTTAAAAGCACATATAGGTATAGAATGGAACGAAGTAGAACATATTTTCGCAAAATTTCAACTTTACCTGATCCTAATATCGCAATTCAATATGAAAACAATATGCATTGAACGCATAAAATGTTTATTAACCCACTAACCACGGGCGTATATTTATATTTTGTCCTAAAAATTGCGGAAAAATAAAATGCATTAATTATGTTCGAAATATGAATTGCATACAGGGGGGGGGGGGGGGGGGGAAACGTGGTTCACACCTCCCGTGGGTAGAAGATTAAGGAACAATTATTTCGAATAATTTCAGGACTGATGGGCAACAATTAAAAAGAGACTCACATACAACATTATTTACTACAAGTAAAAAAAGTTCCAACGTACAAAATAAGCTACCATTTTACACAAATACTCACAGGTCATGGAATAGTAATTATCACAAACCGACCTTAACACATGAACTTGTCAAAACTATACGTTCAATTTACAAATACACAATAACTGAAGATTTACAGGGCGAAATTAAAAGATGAAATAAATAATTAATAAAAAAAGGAACGAGCTCAAATGAGCTACATAATAAATATCCTTTGGTTAATAAAAAAAGGAACGAGCTCAAATGAGCTACATAATAAATATCCTTTTGTTAATAAAAAAAGGAACGAACTCAAATGAGCTACATAATAAATATCCTTTTGTTAATAAAAAAGGTAACGAGCACAAATGAGCTACATAATAAATATCCTTTTGTTAATAAAAAAAGTAACGAGCTCAAATGAGCTACATAATAAATATCCTTTTGTTAATAAAAAAAGTAACGAGCACAAATGAGCTACATAATAAATATCCTTTTGTTAATAAAAAAAAGGAACGAGTTCAAATGAGCTACATAATAAATATCCTTTTGTTAATAAAAAAAGGAACGAGCTCAAATGAGCTACATAATAAATATCCTTTTGTTAATAAAAAAAGTAACGAGCACAAATGAGCTACATAATAAATATTCTTTTGTTAATAAAAAAAGTAACGAGCACAAATGAGCTACATAATAAATATTCTTTTGTTAATAAAAAAAGGAACGAGCTCAAATGAGCTACATAATAAATATCCTTTGGTTAATAAAAAAAGGAGCGAGCTCAAATGAGCTACATAATAAATATCCTTTTGTTAATAAAAAAAGGAACGAACTCAAATGAGCTACATAATAAATATCCTTTTGTTAATAAAAAAAGTAACGAGCACAAATGAGCTACATAATAAATATCCTTTTGTTGATAAAAAAAAGGAACGAGCTCAAATGAGCTACATAATAAATATCCTTTTGTTAATAAAAAAAGTAACGAGTACAAATGAGCTACATAATAAATATCCTTTCGTTAATAAAAAAAAAGGAACGAGCTCAAATGAGCTACATGATAAATATCCTTTTGTTAATAAAAAAAAGGAACGAGCTCAAATGAGCTACATAATAAATATCCTTTGGTTAATAAAAAAAGGAACGAGCACAAATGAGCTACATAATAAAATCCTTTTGTTAATAAAAAAAGTAACGATCACAAATGAGCTACATAATAAATATCCTTTTGTTAATAAAAAAAAGGAACGAGCTCAAATGAGCTACATAATAAATATCCTTTTGTTAATAAAAAAAGGAACGAGCTCAAATGAGCTACATAATAAATATCCTTTTGTTAATAAAAAAAGGAACGAGCACAAATGAGCTACATAATAAATATCCTTTTGTTAATAAAAAAAGGAACGAGCTCAAATGAGCTACATAATAAATATCCTTTGGTTAATAAAAAAAGGAACGAGCTCAAATGAGCTACATAATAAATATCCTTTTGTTAATAAAAAAAGGAACGAACTCAAATGAGCTACATAATAAATATCCTTTTGTTAATAAAAAAAAGGAACGAGCTCAAATGAGCTACATAATAAATATCCTTTTGTTAATAAAAAAAGTAACGAGCACAAATGAGCTACATAATAAATATCCTTTTGTTAATAAAAAAAAAGGAACGAGCTCAAATGAGCTACATAATAAATATCCTTTTGTTAATAAAAAAAGGAACGAGCTCAAATGAGCTACATAATAAATATCCTTTTGTTAATAAAATAAAGTCCGTCACGCAGGAGCTGCATAACTAACCACTTTCCTCAGAATTTGGGTAGTGTAGACTGCTTTCCAGAACAATTTGCTTAAAATATCCTACATAAATAAAATAAAAACGTGAATAGTTCTCATTTTGTAATGAGTAACTGATCAATTATTAATTTGCATCCAGAGTTATGTTTACACATGGTACCTACTACACTACGTAATAAATACAAAAATCCTCATATTATCGTATTTTGATCTAACGCAGGAACAGGATACAGTCACTCTATTGGTAGAAAGCGCTCCTTGCGGCGGCCTTGTGAACCAACGTCTGCCGGCTTTTCTATTCAAATATATTACAAATTAAACCCCCGCTTTCCGATTGACCGATTCAGCTCATTTTTACAACACTTCTTTCTCACGAGTTACCCACGACGTATACAGCGTTTCGTTACAATACAGCAGAAATTACGACCGGTATGAGTATATTAGGAATTTGGGTCCGGATTAAACCCCCCCTTCTAATGAACCGATTTAGTTTCTTTTTACAACACATATTTACCTGTAGATTACCACTACGAATACCGAGTTTCGTCGAAATATACCAAAAATCACGGCTGGTAGTGGCGAATTGGTATTGTGGGTCCGGAGTAAACCCCCCCTCCTAATGAACCGATTTCGTTTATTTTTACAACACATATTTACCTGTGGATTAGCACTACGAATACCGAGTTTCGTCGAAATATACCAAAAATCACGGCTGGTAGTGGCGAATTGGTATTGTGGGTCCGGAGTAAACCCCCCTTCTAATGAACCGATTTAGTTCATTTTTATATCTCACTTTTCCCTCTATATTAACACTACGAATACCAAGTTTCGTTGAAATATAACAAATATTACGGCTGACATAGTCAAATAAGTGTTTTGGGTTCGGGGTAAACCCCCCCTTCCGGTGGACCGACTTTGGTGGTTAACGAACTCGTTCAATCGTTTGCTGATTGAATGCTATATACCAAGTTTCGTGACGAAAAAACAAAAACTCTGGCCGCTATCGTGTTAACAGACACATATATATATATGCATATATATGTATATATATATAGATATATATAAATTTTAACGGGGGTCATTTTCGGTGTCTACTAGGTAGGATCGATAAAGATTTGAAGAAATTTTTCAAAAATTCCGTCATGAGTCCAACCTCAATAGCTACTTTCCTTCGGAGGAAAGTGCTAAAAAGGAACGAGCACAAATGAGCTACATAATAAATATCCTTTTGTTAATAAAAAAAGGAACGAGCTCAAATGAGCTACATAATAAATATTCTTTTGTTAATAAAAAAAGGAACGAGCTCAAATGAGCTACATAATAAATATCCTTTGGTTAATAAAAAAAGGAGCGAGCTCAAATGAGCTACATAATAAATATCCTTTTGTTAATAAAAAAAGGAACGAACTCAAATGAGCTACATAATAAATATCCTTTTGTTAATAAAAAAAGTAACGAGCACAAATGAGCTACATAATAAATATCCTTTTGTTGATAAAAAAAAGGAACGAGCTCAAATGAGCTACATAATAAATATCCTATTGTTAATAAAAAAAGTAACGAGCACAAATGAGCTACATAATAAATATCCTTTCGTTAATAAAAAAAAAGGAACGAGCTCAAATGAGCTACATAATAAATATCCTTTTGTTAATAAAAAAAAGGAACGAGCTCAAATGAGCTACATAATAAATATCCTTTTGTTAATAAAAAAAAGGAACGAGCTCAAATGAGCTACATAATAAATATCCTTTGGTTAATAAAAAAAGGAACGAGCACAAATGAGCTACATAATAAAATCCTTTTGTTAATAATAAAAGTAACGATCACAAATGAGCTACATAATAAATATCCTTTTGTTAATAAAAAAAAGGAACGAGCTCAAATGAGCTACATAATAAATATCCTTTTGTTAATAAAAAAAGGAACGAGCTCAAATGAGCTACATAATAAATATCCTTTTGTTAATAAAAAAAGGAACGAGCACAAATGAGCTACATAATAAATATCCTTTTGTTATTAAAAAAAGGAACGAGCTCAAATGAGCTACATAATAAATATCCTTTGGTTAATAAAAAAAGGAACGAGCTCAAATGAGCTACATAATAAATATCCTTTTGTTAATAAAAAAAGGAACGAACTCAAATGAGCTACATAATAAATATCCTTTTGTTAATAAAAAAAAAAGGAACGAGCTCAAATGAGCTACATAATAAATATCCTTTTGTTAATAAAAAAAGTAACGAGCACAAATGAGCAACATAATAAATATCAGTACAGATGGAATGGTTGGGATTCGGCTAAATAAACCTCAATATGATTTTGTTTTAAAAAAATCTATATTTCGGACGTTTCGGCTACTCATTGGTAGCCTTCGTCAGCTAAAATGACAAAAAAAAGAAATTAATACAGAAACAATCAAGAAAAATTTATAATTGTGATAGGTAACAGAACTATAGATACAGTTTAACTTATAACTGAACATATCGTCTTAAAATTCTTAGAATGAGTAGAATGAAAAAGAAATTAGGTACAGTAATTGATTTTAATAGTAATTAGTAACATTAATTGATTTTACAAAGAAATAAGAGAACTATATACCAATGACAAATATAGTAGCTAATAGTAACATTAATTAATTTTACAAAGAAATAAGATACTACATACCAATGGAAATGCCGAGCGGCAGAGGAAGACCAAGGTTGGCAATTAAGTAACCATTGTGAAAGTGTCTAAGGAAAAAAGGAATCTGCAAGGGGTATATGTAACTGGAAACAGCAAGAGGTGGGGGAAACGGGCGGTAGGATCAAACAGATGTTTATGACATTTTATGACAGGAAAGGAGAAAAAGGTGTTAATGGAAGGATACCCAAGGGGCAAGGTAAAAATCTAGGTTGGTGGTCGGGCGAGTATTTGGAAAATATTAGCGTACATAGGAGAAATGCCTTGTTGGTCAGTTTTGTAATTTATATTGTTTTTGTTTAAGTTTATGTGTACACATTCCGAGATCTGTAGTCTTTTTTTGTTACGTTGTGTAGAAAGAATTTTCGTGTCGTCGAAGTTAAAAGTGTGTTTTTGTGTAATGGCGTGTTTTGAAAGTGCAGATTTATCTATTTCTTTATTAGTGATGGTTCGTTTATGTTGTGTAAGACGTGAGTGAATGTCATTTATGGTTTCTCCTATGTATACACCATTACAGGAAGGGGTTTGGCAAGGGACTTGGTAAACACATCGGGTTGTATGTTCAAAAGGGATGGGATCTTTGAGTTTGGTGTAGAGGGTTTTGAGTTTGTTGGTAGTTTTCAAACCAAAGTTTAGGGAAGGGTAGGATTTTTTAATTGTCTTTGTAAGTTTATCAGTCAGTCCAGGTGTAAATGGTAGAGATCGGAACATTTGGGAACTGGGAGTTAGGGAAGAATTGGGAGAGATAGTGCTGGAAGGTTGGGATTTTACTTTTTTAACAAGG
>CAMPFC010000112.1:0-17065 GCA_946811695.1 Gonocerus acuteangulatus
CGCTGCTGAGGCATGTATGAACATTGACACGGCGTTCGGGGTTGGGAACGGTGAGTGAACGAACTGTTTACCGGTGGTTTTCCAGGTTTCGAAGTGGAAATGTTGACCTTGACAACGAGGAGCGAGGAAGGCGAGAAACCAAGCTTGACAATGACCACCTGAAAGAAAGTGTTGAAGCTTGTCCCTCAAAAAAAACACTAGGGAATATGCCAAAGAGCTCGGAGTAGGAGCCACGATAGTTTCAAGACATTAGAAGGAAATCGGCAAGTCCAAAATTTGGTACAATTTCTTTTTCTTTCTGTGTTAATTTCTTGATTGCTGTGCATCGTTTGTCTCGTATCTCCACCTTGAAATTTGTCGTAGTTTGTCTGAAACACGATTCTCCCTTTCAAATGTTTCTTTCAGGAACTACATTACAAAAATAAATAAATAAATAATAGCAATATTAAGTTCAAGCAAGAATTTAATAACAGAGATCCCCCAAATAATATTTATAAATTTATAATTTATCTGAAAACACATCACATTGCACTTTAATAAACCAGCCTTTTACCAAAACTTGAAAAGATCGATTAGTAGAGCCTTTGTAAGTCGACATTTCACGAACACGAATCCCTGGTCGATTATAAAAATTGTAGTATTCATCATGCAAAAGTTAATGAAATCACGCGGATTTCTAATACTTATCGATAGAGATCTGATAATTCAGGCGGATAAGATAGTAAACTATCGATAGCACTGCCTTAAACGATATTTTACACACGCATATGTTATGATTTTATACGTTGATAAGAATTAAACTGCCTTTTCCCCGGGGGGTAAGGAAAAACGCTTATGAGCACGATTGTTATACTTGAAGGAAAGAAATACCTTAAAAATTCAATGTCTTGGCTATGGCCTAGTAAGACACTAAAACTGTAACGGTTCGGCTACGTCTGGACGATGGTACACGAGGGTTTCGTCGCTATGGCCACTAACCGACGCGTCGCGGCGTCGTTACCGTACTATCGAAACCGTCAAATTTCATAGGTTATGAGATAAAATCATTGTAGATTAAATCAGTGAAGCTAGTTACAGCGTTTCATAAAGGAACTACTCAGTCGGGATGGTTTGAGTGAGGATGTATCCATGATACAAGCTATTAACCACCGGGAAATGTTTTGCAAATGTTGGTCGATGTTGTATCAAGTTTTAGTCGTCTTTGCAAGGGTGTCAACTGTAGTGCTCTGTTTAATAGCCACGTGTTCTGGGAGCCATTAAATAGTGACTTGTTTGTTTATTTTGTGTATTTTAACACTTTGAACGCGGGAGCGGTCAACCCGAATCACTAAAAAAAATTGCAATTTTTTTTTGATATTATGATTTCATTTGTTTTATTAATGTGAAAAAGTAACTTACCCATTGGAAATTCTGGATAATTTCCTTCAGAAACATGTTTTTTTTCCATGACGCACATGCGCGTCATCGACAATTCTTCACTGAATTGTGTATGCTATTACGTATTACATGAGTGTTGCGGGTCTCCGTCAGTACAATAGGACGATATATTTTATAAGTTACCTCTTTATATCATTTATTCCCAAGCTAATTTTTTTGAAACAATAAAAATAATGTTATTTAATTTTAAATTAATTATCATATGTGATTTTTAGACTACGTAGTTCACGGTTGAGAATAAGAGAAATGTGATAACCTTCCATTTCTTGTTTGTATATCTACCAAGGAAAATTTATGAAAAATGCTAATCTCGTATCCAGGATCTCCCAGTAGATATTTTATTTGTATATTTTACTATAATTTATAATTTTATATAAAAAAAACATCAATACTCATAAAGGTGAATTGGCTGACAATTTTCTTTTCGCCATAATAGTGTTATTCTTTATATTTGGTAAATATGAATTAAAAATACGATGTTATAATTATTATTATAGATTTAATAAGAACCTGTACAAACAATAGGTAGTACGTATTCTCTAAAAAAAAAAAAAAAAAAAAAATTAGAGCACCATTTTCAACGAACTAACTCTCTAGCATAAATATTCTTATAATTGTTTTTTCTAATAACTAAAAACAATACCAAATTTGAATTAAAATTAATTAATAATTAAAAAACAAAAAAACCTGTACAAACAATAAGTAGTACGTTATTAACTAAAAACGTAATTAGAGCAACATTTTCAACAAGTTAACTTTCACTATTCTCAAACATAAATAAACGTAGAATTAAAAGAAACATTTTTTTAATGCTAAAAAATATTCTAATAGCATCATTCATTATTCATAACATTACATCACCAAAGTATAATTACAATTGAAAAAAAAAAAACAAAAAAAAAAACAGTACAATAAACCAGTTTGAAGATATTGTAGTAAAAACATGTCCTTACTCATTGTTGTGAAGAAACGCTTGCCAAAATTCACAGAAAGGTCTGAGCCCGGAACGATTTCAGAGTAAGACACTCGAGACACTTCCTGAGACGACGGAATATAGAATAAGCCAGCCTGGAGGTTTGTAGCTAAACCCCAACACTTTTAATTCGAGCTTTGCCAGTTAGCCCTCATGACGCACATCTGCGTCATCCGTCACAGCGAGTGGCTTTGTGATGTCGCAGCCAAGGTGTTAATGTTCATCAAAGTCCTTTCCCCATCGTGCGTAACTTGCCCACACTCACCACCAAGGCGACATAATAATAATAATAATAATAATAGCGTGGCGCTAATGGCCAAGATTTGTCGATGCGCCGTAAAAAAAAAAAAAAATAATAATAATAGGGGTCTCCCGTGGTCTAATGGCTAGCGCCTTGGATTCATAAGCGGGAGATGGTGGGTTCGATTCCCAACCTCCGGCAGGAATTTTATCATCCCACGGCTCGCTGGTAAAATTCCTCGTTGAACCCTGGATGTTGGCGCTAATGACCTAGATGTAGATGCGCCGTAAAAAAAAAAAAAAAATAAAAATAAAAAAATGAAATAAAAAATAAAAGTAAAATAAAATTAAAAAATAATAATAATATATATTATAGCGTAATCGCTAGTATATATTAAAAAAATAATAATAATAAAAAATATAAATAAATATGAGATATAAATATACATACATATATATATATATATATATATATATATATATATATATATATATATATAAAGAAAAAGAATAAACAAAAGATAAAGTGGAAAAAAGTGTGAAATTACTAACATGTAAAAGTAAAAAACAAAAAAATAAATAAATAAAAAATAATAAAGAAAAACCAAGAAAAAATAATTAAAACATAAAAAAATAAATAAATAAAATAAAATAAATAAATAGATAATATTTCGAATATATACATTTTTAAGTGTGTTTCCTTTCTTTTTAAGGACATCTGAATCTGGTTCTTATATCTATGCAATAATAATATTTTCCAAGCAAGATTAACAACTGCAATTTTAGATACTCAACCCTGTCTCAAACACATCCTAACATTAAACTCAATTCAATTATACCCTAAAGACGGAGATAACCAAGCAGTTTTCTGCCCTTAAACCACCAACCTAACCTAAACATATCACATCATATTATCAGATCTATTAATTTACAGAATGTAAGAACCAATAGAGGCCTACTAAACGACATGAACGAACTCTTGACAGATGACAGTCTACACTTGAACACAATAATCACCCACCTCAAGCATATAAACATTTAGAGTACACACATTGTAGAATTAATAGCATGTATGACCGAACGTTGAGCATTGGACACAGTATTTTAAAGCCTAAAATATGCAAATTATTTCATGGGCAAATTTTTATATATGTTTATGTTTACTGGTATAGTATGCTTTGTAACACATGGAGAAGAGAGGATAAAATAAATGTATTCCGCTATTACGTTGAGACGTATTATTATAAACACCTACGTGAGCCCTTGTTTTTCTTCTTGAGGAGAGTGGATTTGTCAGACGGCGAGAGAAAAATAAGAAGAGACCCGGAAGATGGAAAGGGTGGGAAATAACACAGGCTTGAATTTGCCTAGCAGAGCGAACAGGAGAAACAAGAGGATTGGAGTGGGGGTACAGGCGTGGCGAGGGGTGGGGGCATATGCAGGGCTAGGGGTGGGGGTAAAGACATGGCAAGGAGTGGGGGTATAAGTACGAAGAGTGGGGGAACCTCTCTCACTCACTCTCTCTCTCTCTCTGAAAGGCGAGATTCGGGTATTGTGTTACAGTTGTCTTGAGAAAGTCATGTTTGTGCCGACTGTTACTGTTACAGCGGCGGGCTGCGAGCTCATGAATACAACATTAAAGTCCGCGGGCTTAATTCAAGCCTCTTCAAAATACTCCGCTCCCAAGAATAAATATACATTGTTTGCACTTACAAATGGAGAGAAATTTGCGGGATTTAATCTTCAAATATTGTGTTGCCCCTTGATGGTAAACATTGTCACTTAAATCTCGGGCATGATTTCCTTTAGTCTTAGGACATTAAGGCATACTTCCTGACATCCATTCTTCCACTCTCTCTCTCTCACATACATACATACATGTCTGTGTGTGTACATATATATATATATATATATATATATATGGGGGCGAGGTTAGCTGCTTAAATCCTGTGCAAGTACTTAAGATTTTTTCTTCCAGTGTCTTCTTTCATGGGTTGAATTCGGCCTCCCTGACCGTCCCTAGGCCAACCCAGCCTTTAATTAATTTATTAATGGGTACCTTGTGTGCTAATGACTCTAGCAGTCGAAGCATCCAAGGGGGAAATCAGGCTGCAGGAGCATAGTACTGACCACACTATCTCCCTATTGCATTGAATAATTTTTTTTTAAATTTTTATGTACATATATATATATATATATATATATATATGTGTGTGTGTGTGTGTGTGTATGTGTGTATGCATACATATAAAGTGCTACTCAAAAGTATTTTTTACCAGGACAATGATTTGGATAATTTAATACAAATAATCGTGATTTTCTTTTCTTAATTTTTTGTCGACTTTTTATATTTGACCTATATTTTCCTTTTTATCTTCTTTCTTTTTCTTGTCTAGTATAAATGTATTATTCGTAGCGTTTAATTGCACACTTAAATGTTTTAATTTTTGGATTTTATAGATTTTTTATTTGATTTGCACACGATGTTTACAGAGAAATCGCCCAGAAGGAGGATATAACCATCTTTATGTCTTGATATAATCGTTAGATATTTATTAGAACATCAAAGCAAAAGCAATATTGCTCTTTACAAATAAAGTGTTTTTAAAGTAAGCATTTAGGACTATAAAATAAGCATTTAAAATCAAATGTTCATATTCTATTTTATAAAATTAAAAAAACATTTAAATTAAATGACTTGGAGAAATTTATTTTACTTATTTTTTTTTTTTTTTTTTTTTAAATTAGGTATATCTTGCGACAAATGTTGATGAATTTTAAAGAATTCTTTTTTGATTATAAATTTGTTCCCTCATATTATTTATTTTCTAATAATTTTTATGAATATATGAGAATTATTAAAATATATATATTTATATATGTATATGTATATTATAATATAATATACATATACATATATTAATATATATAATTCTCATATATTCATATATATATATATATTATACATATACATACATATATATATGTATATATATATTATATATATACTCATATCTATATATATTATATATATACATACATATATATCTATTATATAAAAATGAATCGAGATTTGCGCTTAGCAAAACATTTGCTAAGCGCAAATCTCGAGAGCAGCTGAACCGATTTCGCTAATTCTTTCTTTCTTCTAAAAATACAATTAATTATCAATGTAATTGTACTGCCTAGGAACGTGAAGATCGCAATGAACGTGAAAGAATTCGGTTAAAACAGACCCGTGAAGCACGACATTCGACTAATAATGGTGCAAGTTTGATTCGAGCTGCTGTCAATTGATTACAGTGCCTACAGCTGTGTTGCTATTGGACCTATGAACTCAGTTTGACTATAAACAAATCCCAGGGGCAGTCATTACGTGTTTGTGGTATTAATCTAGAAAACTCATGTTTCCCGCATGGTGAATTGTATGTTGCCTGTTCCAGTGTTGGAAAACCATCTGCTCTGTTTGTTTATGCGCCTGGTAATCAAACAAAAAATACCGTGTACCATAAAGTACTACAATAAAAATGAAACTTAATTTAGAATAAGTAAAAATGAAATGAAATATAATAAGTGGTTATCATAATAAGAAAGCTGAAATTTTAATTTACATTGTGATTTTTTAGTGTTCTATGATTTTTATTTTTTGACATAACGTAATTGTTGACTTATAACTTTCTTTTTTCTTTTTTTATCTTACTAGCTGACCCGGTGTCCCGAATAGCAGAATAAGTATTAAATAAAATTAAAGGATCGACTGTTAGGCGGTACGAAGTTCGCCGGGGTCAGCTAGTATATATGTGTGTATATATATATATATATATATATATATATATATATATATATATATATATTTATAGGAACCTTAAGTCAATTGAAAACGATATCTCTCTCTCACAAACACGGAAGTTTTATGTTTTTACACCGTCTCTCGCACAAACATTCTCTTTGTATACGAAATCAACACCAGTACAGTCATCTAGATATTCATAGGGCATCTTCGAATTCCAAGATACCGTTGAAAACAAAATATTGTTTCTATATATACGTATCCTGTTTTATTGACCTATACATTTGACTACTATAAGCAATCACAAAAATAACGAGCAGTGAAAAAAAAAACTGTAGGAAACACACAAAAAGATTCGTTCAAATGAACGAAATTTGTTGTTTTAAGCACTTATTTCTCCAAACATGACCATCCCATCGCAAATGTCTTCAAAACATTTTTTGTAGAACATTTTAGTAACCTTTTCGAATGGTAATCTTTTGCTTGCCAAGATTCCAAACCGTTTTCGTGATATTAATGAAAATATACGAAGTTCCCAAAACTTTTCATGTCTAAAAATGAAATATTTTATTTTAATCCTTCCTTTACTCCAAACGTAACCAAATTTTCAACATATTAGTTTTGATAAAATTCAAACATGGAGAAAATGTTTCAACTGAAGCCCATGATTCTAAGTACCAAAATCAAAGACAAAAAGAACAGTTCGAATAAGCGAAATCAATTACTTTAAAGTTTTTATGCACTTATTTCTCCGATTGACATCGCCTAATCAAAACTTTCAATAGAAGATTTTTTGTAGAACATTTAGTAAGCATTCTAATGGTAATCTTTTGTTTCACAAGATTCTCAACCTTTTTCGAGATATTAAGGAAAGTATACAAAGTTACCAAAACTTTTCATGTCTGTTCATAAAATATTTTATTCTAACCCTTCCTTAACTCCAAACGTAACATAACTTTCTACATATTAGTTTTAATGAAAGTAGAACATGCAGATAATGTTTCAACTGAATCCCGTGATTCTAAGTACCCAAACCAAAAACGGTATTCAAAAACTATTTTTCCGATTTTCTCGAAAACGGTTAAAGCTATCGCCTTGAAAATGGTTTCATTCGTTTTCCTAGCCCAAGAAGCCTATAAAAAGAGTACTTACAAGCTTATGAACTCAAAAACGTAAGCGTTACGATTTTTTCTGCGCGAATTTCGCCCCAAACGCCATCTTCCAGTGGGCGGATTTTGCTGGTTAACGAACTTGACCTTTCAAATTGGACGACTGATTTTTGTACCAAATTTCATCAAAATCGGACCATCAGGGAAGCCAGAAATGAGCGAACAGACAAATATATATATATATATATATATATATATACATATATATATATATATATATATATATATATATATAAATATATAATATACAAATTTGAACCACCGTTGTTTTCGGTCTCTAGGGGTTCTGAAACGCGAAATTTTCTTGTCGGCACTTCCGGATTGTTTCATTGTATCAACCTTATAAGCGGGGTTCCTCCCTATGGGGGAGGGAGGAACCGCGCTAAAATGCTTTCTTTTCATTAGGGTCCCGCCAGCTTAATACTTTAATAACATTGATATACGCATTAAAAGCCCGACCCTAATGCAGGCTTGGTAATTATGGAAGTGGTGTAAGAAAGTAAGCTTCATAACAAAAATGAGTACCATAATCTGTCTAATGGTGTTTTTCATCCCCTGGGCCTTTTGTTTTATTTGGGTCAGGGCGGTTTCCGACCCAAAACCCCCTCCCCCCCTCAGCTTCTATAATACGCCCATTTGTGGCGTTTCATCTCCAAAACACGTGTTTATACGGCTCGGTTTGTCTCGTCGCATTTGGTAGTAAACAACATCGTATACAAAGAGAATGTTTGTGCGAGAGACGGTGTAAAAACATAAAACTTCCGTGTTTGTGAGAGAGATATCGTTTTCAATTGACTTAAGGTTCCTATAAATATATATATATATATATATATATGCGTTTCAGAACCCCTAGAGACCGAAAACAACGGTGGTTCAAATTTGTATATATATATATATATATGTATATATTTATATATATATATATATATATGTATATATTTATATATATATATATATATATATATATATATATATATATATATGTATATATATATATATATATATATTTGTCTGTTCGCTCATTTCTGGCTTCCCTGATGGTCCGATTTTGATGAAATTTGGTACAAAAATCAGTCGTCCAATTTGAAAGGTCAAGTTCGTTAACCAGCAAAATCCGCCCACTGGAAGATGGCGTTTGGGGCGAAATTCGCGCAGAAAAAATCGTAACGCTTACGTTTTTGAGTTCATAAGCTTGTAAGTACTCTTTTTATAGGCTTCTTGGGCTAGGAAAACGAATGAAACCATTTTCAAGGCGATAGCTTTAACCGTTTTCGAGAAAATCGGAAAAATAGTTTTTGAATACCGTTTTTGGTTTGGGTACTTAGAATCACGGGATTCAGTTGAAACATTATCTGCATGTTCTACTTTCATTAAAACTAATATGTAGAAAGTTATGTTACGTTTGGAGTTAAGGAAGGGTTAGAATAAAATATTTTATGAACAGACATGAAAAGTTTTGGTAACTTTGTATACTTTCCTTAATATCTCGAAAAAGGTTGAGAATCTTGTGAAACAAAAGATTACCATTAGAATGCTTACTAAATGTTCTACAAAAAATGTTCTATTGAAAGTTTTGATTAGGCGATGTCAATCGGAGAAATAAGTGCATAAAACTTTAAAGTAATTGATTTCGCTTATTCGAACTGTTCTTTTTGTCTTTGATTTTGGTACTTAGAATCATGGGCTTCAGTTGAAACATTTTCTCCATGTTTGAATTTTATCAAAACTAATATGTTGAAAATTTGGTTACGTTTGGAGTAAAGGAAGGATTAAAATAAAATATTTCATTTTTAGACATGAAAAGTTTTGGGAACTTCGTATATTTTCATTAATATCACGAAAACGGTTTGGAATCTTGGCAAGCAAAAGATTACCATTCGAAAGGTTACTAAATGTTCTACAAAAAATGTTTTGAAGACATTTGCGATGGGATGGTCATGTTTGGAGAAATAAGTGCTTAAAACAACAAATTTCGTTCATTTGAACGAATCTTTTTGTGTGTTTCCTACAGTTTTTTTTTCACTGCTCGTTATTTTTGTGATTGCTTATAGTAGTCAAATGTATAGGTCAATAAAACAGGATACGTATATATAGAAACAATATTTTGTTTCAACGGTATCTTGGAATTCGAAGATGCCCTATGAATATCTAGATGACTGTACTGGTGTTGATTTCGTTTTACGAGCTTATATAATACTTAGATTTAGCTAGCAACAATATTTTACACCGCAATTAAAGTGATTTGCTCTTCTTATAAACATAATATTTATATTATAATATAAACATAATACATTAATTTGTCTGACAAAAAAAAAGTCCGACCCGCAGGAACTGCTTTATCTTAGTGCGGTTCCGTTCTTATCTCAAGTGCGATTAGTGAAGGAATATAGCAGCTATCAGTAGGTATTAGCGCCATTTTTCCCCCTTAATATCTTCAAAACAGTTAAAAAATCGTGGGAAGTACGATTTAACCATTCAAAAGCTTACTAAATTCTCTAAAAGAAAGATTCTGAAGCAAATTTCGATGGGGCAATGTCAGTCGGAGAAGAAAGTGCTTAAAACTACGAAAGTTGTGTCACTTTCCTACCTCACTTTTGTTTTTTAAGTTTATTTAACGGTGGAAATCGAATTTCATTAAAGCTGAGAAAATAAGAATCATATTGGTAATAGAGTTTTCCTAGAGTGAGCGTCGCGATGACGGGAGAGTCCCATCCGTTTAGAAAACTGTCAGTTTCCATATGTGGCTCTTTAAGCTTCCTTCTCTTTGAGATTTTATTTTATATTTTTAACGAAAGATCAAAACCTACCGATAGCTGCTACTATTCCTTTACTAATCGCACTTCGGATAAGAACGGAACCGCGCTAAGATGATGCAGTTCCTGCGAGTCGGACTGTTTTTACTTAATAATATTATAAAATCAGCATGTGCATAAGGAAACGATAAATACACTTTTATCAATTGTAAATTATAACTTAGTTACACAAATCCTAATTTTTTTATATATTAAATGCAAACAAATAAAGAAAAAAAAATCATCTTAGCGCGGCTCCGTTCTTATCCCTAGTCTAATTTGGAAAGATTAAAATATTTATTTATTGATAAGGCTTCGCAACTTTGGCGAATCGCCTGAAGATTAAAATAGAAGCAGTTATTATTTTGGTTCCACCAGTCTTGAAAGGTCTTGATGTACGATCTTACCTGGAAGGGTCGGTCAACACTAGAAAGGGTCCCGCTAGTTTCAAGGTCTTGGAATCTAGGAAATCTATATTTCTAACAATAAATTGTTTTGTTATTTTACTTAACCAGTTTTATTGTAAAATACATTATCCAACTATAAGCAATTAAGAAAAAGTCCGTCACGCAGGAGCTGCATAACTAAGCACTTTCCTCAGAATTTGGGTAGTGTAGACTGCTTTCCAGAACAATTTGCTTAAAATATCCTACATAAATAAAATAAAAACATAAATAGTTCTCTTTTATATTTGTAATGAGTAACTGATCAATTATTAACTTGCTTCCAGAGTTATGTTTACACCTGGTACCTACTACACTACGTAATAAATACAAAAAACCTCATATTATCGTATTTTGATCTAACGCAGGAACAGGATACAGTCACTCTAGTGGTAGAAAGCGCTCCTTGCGGCGGCTTTGTGAACCTACGGCTGGCGGGCTTTTCTATTGAAATATATTACAAATTAAAACCCCGCTTTCCGATTGACCGATTCAGCTCATTTTTACACTTCTTTCTCATGAGTTACCCACGACGTCTACCGTGTTTCCTTACAATACAGCAGAAATTACGACCGGTATGAGTATATTAGGAATTTGGGTCCGGAGTAAACCCTCCCTTCTAATAAACCGATTTAGTTTATTTTTACAACACATATTTACCTGTAGATTACCACTACGAATACCGAGTTTCGTCGAAATATACCAAAAATCACGGCTGGTAGTGGCGAATTGGTACTGTGGGTCCGGAGTAAACCCCCCCTTCTAATGAACCGATTTAGTTCATTTTTATATCTCACTTTTCTCTCTGTATTACCACTACGAATACCAAGTTTCGTTGAAATATGACAAATATTACGGCTAACATAGTCAAATTAGTGTTTTGGGTTCAGGGTAACCCCCCCCCCTTCCGGTGGACCGACTATGGTGGTTAACGAACTCGTTCAATCGTTTGCTAATTGAATGCTATATACCAAGTTTCGTGACGAAAAAACAAAAACTCTGGCCGCTATCGTGTTAACAGACATATATATATATATATATATATTTTCCACTTGTTCTTTTTTCTTTATTTGGCAGAGGGTCGATGAAGCAGAACACCATTTGTTTTTGTTCAACTATTTTATTTCATCAATTTTGCCCGACATGTTTCGTGCCTTAATTCGCACCTCTTCAGGGGCTTTCCTATGAAAAAATATTTTTTCGTAAATCCCAAATTAAAATTTTTGTACATAATAAACATTTATCATTTCTTTAAATTAATCTACTGTTAAAAACAAAAAATATCATTTTATTAAAAATTCTTATCCTACCTTATCGGGAAGTCCTCTCGTCATGTGTACTGGCTTGAGTCAGGCGTAATACTGATAAGTCATTTGAGGTAATGAATATGGTTTTATCCTATCGATTCTTTCGGATCTTTTAATTGTATCGATTATCGGTAAAATAGTTTATGGGGTTTAATTTATAATACTATGGAAAATTTGATGGACATTTTTCAAATCGGTTTTTTTATTTATTGCTGTTTTTGAGTTTTTAATTATATAAATGTTTTCTTTTATCTTTCTTTTTAATGTGTTCCTTTCTTTATTTAAAATATCAACGTCGGTAAAATTAAAACTATGTTTTTCATTTATTGCGTGTTCCGTCAAGGTCGTCCTGTTCTCGTTAGTGTCTATACTTTTAGCATGTTGTACTATTCGTTTTTGCAAAAGTTGTGCTGATTCCCCAATATAGCATGCGTTGCAATCATTACAACGAATTTTATATATATTGTTTTTTGTGGCTGTCGGTTTAACATTGTCCTTAATATTGCTAAAATTATTTTCAATTTTATTACCATATTTCCAACCTATTTTCCCAACTTCTTTACATATTTGTTTCAGTCTATTAGCTATTAAAGGATGGTAATGGAAAGTAAAATATCGATTTATTTCGTTCAAATCTTTGTCCTTTTCCTTTGTTATTTCATGTTTTTTCTTTTGTACTAATAAATGTTCATTTAATCCGGTTTCCTTTTTTAAATATCTATTTTGGATAAAGAAGTTTTTAATATTTGTCTGTACTAACATTCGTCTTTTCGCATTTGTCTGTGATTTGGCAGGTTGATCGTTTTGATCTCTTTTGCGTTTTTTATTACCTTTAGTATCATTATTAACACATTTTGAATCCAATCTAACTTTTTTATGTGACATTGACTTTGCACTAGCATCAGAATATTTCCTTTTTCTTTTTCTTTTGCACTCTGTATCATTAAAAAATTCGTCGGAAAAGTTAAAAAGTTCAGGGTTATATTCAAATTTACCTGGCTTTTCCGGAAGTTCCGTTGGTCTTTTTGTGTACACTATACATTTCTCTGCTCTTTTTATTTGCTGCTCTATCATTAATTTGGGATAGTTGTTTTCATTGAACATTTTTCTCAGTTTATTTTTTATTTCATTAAAATACTTAGGAGAAGTTCTATGTAAAGCTGATAAAGTCCGATTGTATAAAATATTCTTTTTAAAATTAAGCGGGTGATTGGAATAAAAATTAATCATTCTTGTTGAATGATACGTCTTTGGTTTCCATTTGTATTCAGTAAAATTATCCTCATTTCTGATTAGTTCCATGTCTAAAAAGTTTAATCTTTTATCAGCTTCCAACTCTTTGGTAAATTGCAGATTATTATATTTGTTATTAAATATTTCTAAGAGCTTATCCACTTCCTCCTCCTGTACACATAAAATAAGATCGTCCACGTATCTATACAAAAATTGAATCTTAATTGGCACTTCCGAAATAATTTCATTAAGAATCCAGTTCATAACAATTCCGCTAACAGCAATCGAAAGCGGGTTTCCCATCTGAATTCCGTACATTTGCTTATAGATCTTTTTATTGAATTGAAAGTACCCGAATTTACAACATAAACTGATTCCTTCAATAAATAACTCTTTATTTTTTATCTTAGTATGTTTTTCTATCTGCGTCCAGTTATTACTAATGATTTTGATTGCCAAATCTACCGGAATGTTTGGAAACATGTTAACTACGTCAAATGAAACTAATTTAAATCCTGGTGGAATTTTAGTATTTTTTAAATTGTCAATAAGATGTGTCGCATTGCTAATATCAAAAGGGTTATCTTCAGTAAATGGTTTTAAATCTTTTGCAAACATTTTTGCTAGTTTTTGTATTGGGGATTCACAGCCACTGATAATCGGTCTTAAAGGCATATCCGCTTTGTGCAATTTAATAAGTCCATAAACTAAGGGAGTCAAACAATTATGATTTACTAATTTGGTTTTGTCAAATTTATTTAAATAGCGTTTGTGTACCAACTTGTCCAAATATTTAATAACTTTATTTTTTATACTAGTAGTTGGATTGTAATCTATTTGTTTATAAACGTTCGTATCGTTTAGTAAGTTTTCCATTTTAAGATTGTATGTATGTCTGTCTATTAAAACCGTCTTGTTTGATTTGTCAGCTTTTATTATTAAAACGTCAGGATTGTCTTTACTAAATTTTCTAGTACGTCTTTCATATTCGTTTAATTTTTCAGCAAGTAAAATGTCTGTATGTTCAGGAATGTTTTTGTAGTAAATAGTCCTGTCATTTTTATTTAATAAATTTACACTTTTTTGTCTAATTTTGTTCTTTTCTTTATTTGTAATGTCCACGTCGTCAAGCATGTATTCTATGTCTGTTATCAGATTAATCCTATCCGTTTCTGTGATGGGTTTTAATATATTGAATTTACCACTTAAAGATAAAATTTTTTTAACTTCTTCAGGAACATGTTGATCTGACAAGTTTACAATCCAGTTACTGTTCGTTTTAATGTCCGTTAACCTTTCGTCATGAAAATATGGGTCTTTATGTTTTTTTAAAAGACTATTTCTTTTCTTATGATAGTTTTTACTAAATTGTAAATTTATTCGTTTCTTATATAGTTTAAAGTATGTGTCCATCACTTTCCTAATTTTTAAACATTCAATTTTGGCGACGAGAGAACTTTTACATTGATCTTCTTTTTTAATCATTTTTTCTAGTAAGGCGTAATTTCTGGACATTTCCAAATCTAAAATTTTATATTTAAAATTATTTACTACATTTACAAATTTCTTATATCCATTAAAATTAGCATTAAATATTTCATAAACTTTTTTAGTTTTATTTTCTATAAATTTAGGAAAGCATTTTGTTTTCTTACATATTTTAAAGAATTGTAGCCTTAATCTAATCCGTACTTGTTTTTTAACAATATTGTTCAATTTATAAAAGTTTTTTATTAAAGAAGAATCCAGGTTCATAATTAGAATCTCTAAATAGAACCCTTCGTCACTCCAATCTTCTGCCGCGGAGTAATTCATATTAATTCTTCTGAAAATGACCCAATATATATTTTCCACTTGTTCTTTTTTCTTTATTTGGCAGAGGGTCGATGAAGCAGAACACCATTTGTTTTTGTTCAACTATTTTATTTCATCAATTTTGCCCGACATGTTTCGTGCCTTAATTCGCACCTCTTCAGGGGCTTTCCTATGAAAAAATATTTTTTCGTAAATCCCAAATTAAAATTTTTGTACATAATAAACATTTATCATTTCTTTAAATTAATCTACTGTTAAAAACAAAAAATATCATTTTATTAAAAATTCTTATCCTACCTTATCGGGAAGTCCTCTCGTCATGTGTACTGGCTTGAGTCAGGCGTAATACTGATAAGTCATTTGAGGTAATGAATATGGTTTTATCCTATCGATTCTTTCGGATCTTTTAATTGTATCGATTATCGGTAAAATAGTTTATGGGGTTTAATTTATAATACTATGGAAAATTTGATGGACATTTTTCAAATCGGTTTTTTTTATTTATTGCTGTTTTTGAGTTTTTAATTATATAAATGTTTTCTTTTATCTTTCTTTTTAATGTGTTCCTTTCTTTATTTAAAATATCAACGTCGGTAAAATTAAAACTATGTTTTTCATTTATTGCGTGTTCCGTCAAGGTCGTCCTGTTCTCGTTAGTGTCTATACTTTTAGCATGTTGTACTATTCGTTTTTGCAAAAGTTGTGCTGATTCCCCAATATAGCATGCGTTGCAATCATTACAACGAATTTTATATATATTGTTTTTTGTGGCTGTCGGTTTAACATTGTCCTTAATATTGCTAAAATTATTTTCAATTTTATTACCATATTTCCAACCTATTTTCCCAACTTCTTTACATATTTGTTTCAGTCTATTAGCTATTAAAGGATGGTAATGGAAAGTAAAATATCGATTTATTTCGTTCAAATCTTTGTCCTTTTCCTTTGTTATTTCATGTTTTTTCTTTTGTACTAATAAATGTTCATTTAATCCGGTTTCCTTTTTTAAATATCTATTTTGGATAAAGAAGTTTTTAATATTTGTCTGTACTAACATTCGTCTTTTCGCATTTGTCTGTGATTTGGCAGGTTGATCGTTTTGATCTCTTTTGCGTTTTTTATTACCTTTAGTATCATTATTAACACATTTTGAATCCAATCTAACTTTTTTATGTGACATTGACTTTGCACTAGCATCAGAATATTTCTGATATATAGACTGAAACAAATATGTAAAGAAGTTGGGAAAATAGGTTGGAAATATGGTAATAAAATTGAAAATAATTTTAGCAATATTAAGGACAATGTTAAACCGACAGCCACAAAAAACAATATATATAAAATTCGTTGTAATGATTGCAACGCATGCTATATTGGGGAATCAGCACAACTTTTGCAAAAACGAATAGTACAACATGCTAAAAGTATAGACACTAACGAGAACAGGACGACCTTGACGGAACACGCAATAAATGAAAAACATAGTTTTAATTTTACCGACGTTGATATTTTAAATAAAGAAAGGAACACATTAAAAAGAAAGATAAAAGAAAACATTTATATAATTAAAAACTCAAAAACAGCAATAAATAAAAAAACCGATTTGAAAAATGTCCATCAAATTTTCCATAGTATTATAAATTAAAACCCCATAAACTATTTTACCGATAATCGATACAATTAAAAGATCCGAAAGAATCGATAGGATAAAACCATATTCATTACCTCAAATGACTTATCAGTATTACGCCTGACTCAAGCCAGTACACATGACGAGAGGACTTCCCGATAAGGTAGGATAAGAATTTTAATAAAATGATATTTTTTGTTTTTAACAGTAGATTAATTTAAAGAAATGATAAATGT
>CAMPFC010000113.1:0-17003 GCA_946811695.1 Gonocerus acuteangulatus
TCTCTCTCTCTCTCTCTCTCTCTCCCACGTTATCATTATTTCTTACAGATACCTCCTACTCTCTTATTCTCCTCTTAGTCTTTCACTATCATCCTTTCTTACATATCTCACTTCTCTCCATCACTCCTCCTCTCGTCTTTGTATATCCATCCAAATCTCACATTGATGATTTTGAAATCTCTCAGATTTCGAAAGTTATGAAATGCTTATTATTGTAAGCGCACTGCGTATTGTTGAAGAGACACTTTTCAAGGTATATCTGTATTTTCGTGAAATGATGTGGATAGGGGTTTTAAGTACCCCCTCTTCATAATGGGCCCCATTATTAAAACCAATGACCTCGGCCTTTTTTATTTAAAATTTATATATCAATTCGTCACTGATAAACACTCTGTTGAGGCTACCTTGTTAACAAGTATGGTTATAAGATTATTGATCATTTGAACTTATTTATTATTCTTTCATGGAATCATAGATGCAAGATCTCTAGGCACATTCCTTCAAATTTGATTAATGGACATCTTTGGTGACAATTATTGTACTCTATATATCATAGTTTCGGTCTAGCAATGATCCCAAAATCGCTATCAGGAAATGGCAGACCATCTATTTAGATTTTATTATGTCTTTGATACTTTTTATAGCGTGAGCCCTGATCAGTTGCCCTTTCGCCATAAGTAAAACTGACAGGTGCACTTATCAAACTAAATGAATCCTGCTTTAGGATAGAGAGAGGCTAATCTCGGCCAGTAAGTATAGCTATATCCCCTGCGAAGCTTCTAGCCCTGGAATGTGTTAGTAGGCTGTCGAACACACAAGCCGGTGTAAAGCCGGATTAGGGGTGTTTGCTTTAAATTAGCTTAGACTATGCAAGTGCTAGCTTTCCCATTGTCACTCTAGGTGATGGAAGCACAGGAGGTGGGATCGCATTCACTCATGCGATGAAGAACCAAGTCCATTGGGAGTGGATGTCCCATTGGGAGTGGTTGTGAGAAGTAGCACAACCTTTTGGAGTGGATTCCGTGTGCTGTTAGGGGTTTGTAGAGAAGAAGCACAACCCCTTGGAGTGGATGCCTTTGCTTTTTAGGGGTTTGTGGAGAAGAACCACATTCATGCGGAGTGGATTCCGTTTGCTTTTTAGGGGTTTGTGGAGAAGTAGCGCAACCACTTGGAGTGGATTCCGTGTGCTGTTTAGGGGTTTTTGGAAAAGTAGCACAACCTCTTGGAGTGGATTCTGTGTGCTGTTTAGGGATTTGTGAAGAGGTAGCACAACAACTTGGAGTGGATTCCGTGTGCTGTTTAGGGGTTTGTGGAAAAGTAGCGCAACTTCTTGGAGTGGATTTTGTTTGCTGTTTAGGGGTTTGTGGAAAAGTAGCACAACCTCTTGGAGTGGATTCTGTGTGCTGATTAGGGATTTGTGGAGAAGTAGCATAACCACTTGGAGTGGATTCTGTGTGCTGTTTAGGGGTTTGTGGAAAAGTAGCACAAATTCTTGGAGGGGATATGGGGGGCTGTTTAGGGGTTTGATGAGAAGTAGCACAACCTCTTGGAGTGGATACCGTGTGCTGTTTAGGGGTTTGTGGAAAAGAAGCACAACCACTTGGAGTGGATATGGGAGGCTGTTTAGGGGTTTGTGGAGAAGAAGCACAACCTCTTGGAGTGGATTCTGTTTGCAGTTTAGGGGTTTGTGGACAAGTAGGACAACCTCTTGGAGTGGATGACAATGGTGATAGTGTTTAATGTTTAGCAATACTCAGTTAAAGCTAAGACTGAAAACAATTTAAACTGGACTGATAAATCCCCGATAATAAGGGAGGTAATTGTCTCTCGCGGACTTATTCCAAGTACACGATCTAGCCGAAAAAGCTACGGTTATTGTATTGTCCTCAGAATACCTCTATGCTAAGACTTGGAGGTTGTTGGAGTTAGGATATTTGAAGTTTTTTTTTTTGGCTTTGATCCTAAAATGGAGGTTATTTTTCCTATACTGCAAGAGAAAGTAGTCTTGAACTGGTACATGAATAATGAAAGTAAAGCATTCTCTTATTTTAATGGACAGAGGACTTTAAGACTTCCGTGGATTACCACGACAGTCACAGGGTGCTGCAGTAATTCTACTGAAAGGGCCTCCGTAATGTCTCAGTCTGAGTAGTTAGAGCACGTGCCGCTAGAGGCAGCAGGGTCATTCCAAAGAGATATGAGTCTGTGGCCAGTCCTCCATAGCAATCTGTACCTCCTTGGATAATGAGGTACGTGCTTCTAGAGTCTCTAACGGCACCTTTCATAACTACTCCCGTCCATTAACTCCTTGTTTTCGTGCTCACAGATAAAATCGCGCCTGCAAATAGACTCTCTCTCTCTCTCTCCCTCTTCCTCTTTCTCTCCCATTCCTTGAAAGCATTATGTAAATTTTCCCTTACAATCATAATTTTCTCGACTTTCTACAAGGCATGTTCCAGTCCCTGCGAAAGGTTTTCTCATTTGTCGCCCATCTATGTAACACATTTTCATAGTGTGAGAAAGTAATTCCTCAGTTAACAGTTTTACACCCAATAAGTCCCTAGATATCCATTCCAAGATTGGTTTTTGAAGGATGCAATTATTCACTAATTGATTGGCTTGATCAATTGGATAACGCGAGTCCCACCTGCAGCAGGGATTTTTCTCATTTCAATGCCTGTTGAAAAGTCGGCGCTAATTGCCTAAAAAAAAAGCTCACCTTTTATCAGGGAAAAACTTGGCTTCTTGGAATTTCACCATCGATCACCGAAAATCCCAAAAAAGAATGTATTTACCAATGGACTATAAATAACTTTTGCAGGTACACATTGTCGACATTCGGCCGTATGGTAAATGGAATTACATTATTTTAGACGAAACATGTGTTGAATTGTTTTTTCTCACCTTTTGGCTTCAGATTCAAGCCATCGTAGGGGCGATTGGAAGAAGGAGAATTGAAGTGATTGAACCGCAATGTTTAGTGAATTTAGTCTACGCCATGAATTGTGAAACCCCGGTGAGGGGACAAAAATTAAGAAATTAGATCCTAAAACCTATAGCCACTTTTCCAAAATACACTCCCTCAGACATTAAAGAAATATAAAAAAGAAAACTTAGTGGTCATCACTCAGAGCTAGAGGAGATGGGAAGCTGCTGCATTAAGTGCACATACAAAAGTCATGCCTAAATGCAGTGTTTTACTTGTGAGGTTGAGTACTTCTCGAATAATCACAGGTTTTGGCAATTATTGTATCATACTGCACATTCCATAGAATTATAAAAACCCCTAAACAGCCCACGGAATCAATTCCGAATGATAGTGGTTCTTAAATGGAATATTTAATTTAGTGATGAAATATGAAAATGTTATAATTAATTATGGGAGGACCGATGGCCGTGAGTGTTAAGGTGTGACCACATAACTCTCCGTGCTAATGGTCTTGGGTTCGATTCCCCCTGGGGGGGGGGGGTGGCATTTTTTTGGAGAAAAGAAAAGGTATCAGTCTTAACCTGGCCAGAAGAGGATGGTGACCTATAGAAAACCCGTCCTAAAATTCTGACTTAATTATAATGGACGTTGAAATTTAAATAAATGAATAATTGTGATCTGCGAAATCACAAGATAATCAATCTGAAGATATTTATACATAGACAGATATACATGAATTTTGACTTCATCAGTGATTGCAACCTCAATATCTTTGGAAAGTGGTAAAAGTAGACAAAAAACCTTTTTTCTTTTTATTCTGTAATTGCGTTCTTCTAAGGTTTTAAGGCTCCAGGAATGTTTCCAAGGTGCGAAAATGTTGGAGTTGAGAGTTGAGCGTATGTAACGACTGCGGTGGGTCGACTTGTTTGAACAAGAGGAACGGTTAATTCCGCCACAGGAGTCTCCGCTTTTTCCGAGGGTCGGGGATTGGTAGTGTCAACAGGAGTAGTAATTGGGCGCGCCGGGTTTTGCATCGGAAACGAGAACAATCAGTGCCGCCCCTTGGAAATCAGTCCCCCCACCCCCCTTGGAAATGTGGCCTCCATCCCCCCCCCCCCGCTCTGGTAATCTGTTTAGCTAATGGGGCGCTACCTAGCGAGACGATGGCTAATTGATACAGCGCGGCCCATTTCGTTAGCAAACACCCCAAGTATCAAGCCTTTTATAGGCGAATCTAGTAGCCGATAGGCGCTGCTTAAAGGTAACCCTATCGCACAGCTCAACCTGAGGTTAGGTTACTACAGGTAGTGTGCGATATTTTTGATGATACACAAAAATTAATCAATAATGGCGAACATTGAAAAAAAAAAAAAAAAAAAAAAAAAAAAAAAAATGCTTATCTTCGTGGACGGCGGAAGGTCAACAAATAAAATCTTCAACACTCAGTATCACCAACTTTATTTCATCCCTACATGTTTCACACCTTTATAGGTGCCTCTTCAGGGGAAAAAGATGCAAAAATAATGTAAAAACCTTCTACTAGGGCAAATTAGCGATCCAAAAATGACTTTAATTTTAGAAACATGTTTAAAATTGTATTCTGAAAGAATTCAAAATTATAATAAGGAAATTTATAAAAACAAAATTCAAAAGTCCTTCCAAATTTCAGGAAATAAACAAAATAACCTAAATTTAGAACATATTTTTAATATTGAATGGGTGGTTAATTTAACGGATTCTATTATTCCAGAAGAAATATTAAACTTTTTATCACTTAGTGACAATTTTAATATTTTTAAGTCTTTAAAGGAAAACGACATAATAAATTATGTAAGTAATATGAAATACATGCTTGAAAACATTGAGGTTGACGAGGATACTAAAAATAAAATTAGAGGAAGGTTTTCAAATTTACTTAGTAAAGGTAACAATAGCAAAAATTATAAATGCATATCAGATGATATTAATATAAAACTAGCTGAAAAATTAAGAGTATTAGAAACAAAGACACAAAACTTTTTCCGTCAAAACTCTAACTTATACATTATTAGAGCTGATAAGACCAACAAAACTGTTATTATTGACAAGGAAACATGCGCAAAGTATTGATAAAGGAGAGAATAAAACAGCGTTGGCTTATCATGCTATAAAATATAAACATAGTTTTGATTTTGAAAATATTAGCACATTAGGTAAAGAAAGAAATATATTGAAAAGAAGAATAAAGGAAAATATCCATATCATAAAAAATAGGAAAAAAGTGGTAAATAAAAAAACGGAAATACTACATTTAAATACTATTTTTATTAACTTATTTGACAAAAAGTAAAAGTATGTTTTTATGTTGAAGGTGGGAAGAAGGTTTTAATTGTTAGGACTATATTTCTTCTGGAAATTCATTTTTAAACATTTTTAAAGGTATGACATATCGATTATCGATCAGCTGTTTATTTTTCGCCATATTGAATTCTTTCAGACCATGATCATTCTAGACGTGGCCGTACTGGTGGAAGGTTATCCTCCTCAGGTGTAGGCTTTAAGTTTCATGTTTGTATTTTTTCCCCCTGAAGAGGCACCAATAAAGGTGTGAAACATGTAGGGATGAAATAAAGTTGGTGATACTGAGTGTTGAAGATTTTATTTGTTGACCTTCCGCCGTCCACGAAGATAAGAATATTTAGAAAAGGGTCAGTTGAAGAATAATTAAAAAAAAATGCTTTATACTCTAACACAGGTCTGTAACAACATTTTTTTGAACAGCTGTATGAAATCTTTTAGCACAATTTTATCTTTTGTGGCGTGCCGAGTATGAAAATTTCCACATCTTTCATCCTTAGCGTAAAGTTTTTTTTTTTTTTTTTTTTTTTTTTTTTTTTTTTTTTTTTTTTTTTTTTGCAAAATATCAGGAGTGGGCACAAAAATACACAAAAACATAGAAAAAACGCCATAATTTCTTTGTTAGAGTGTTGGTTTTTTTCCATACGATACTGAAGGCTTAAAAAATTCTTTCTTAAGAAATGGATTTTGGAAATCCGTACTCTTCTCCTTCGTCAATCCTATCCCACTCTTCTTCTTCCCAATCGCCTGTCTCCCATTTTGTATCAATCCTGGGAGTGACATGAATCTGAAAAAATTATTTCATTTTGGCTTCTGCTCAAATTCAGAAACATAAATATGCTTTAGTTCCACCAGACAAACCTATGTAATGTATTGTATAACGTTTAGTCTTCTTTTTCGTACATGGCCACCGCGCATGCGCGAACGCCAGCTGACACTTTTTTGTCATACATACGGTCTTCTTTTTCGTACTTGGCCACGCCACTGCGCATGCCAGGGGACACTTTTTTGTGTCATTTGTTTTCTAACATTTTCTTCCAGTTTTGTCACCGCTAAAGCATATTTATGCTAAAAAAACTATCATAAAATGCACAACATGCAATTCATAAGATTGACGTGCCAGCAACTACCGAATTTGTGAGGTTTAAACCTGAATCCCAACCAAAGCGGTAGATTTGAAAAAAGAAAAAAAAAGTTATGCAAACAAACAATACGTGTTGGAATTTTTAGCGCGGTTCCTCCCTCCCTCCATAGGGGGAACCCCGCTTTTGAGGTATACGCAATCCGGAAGTGCCGACTAAAAAATTTCATTGTGTGGTTTAAATTTGTATATATATTTAAAATGTTGTGGGTATAAATGTTTATTGTGGCAGTATTTATTATGCGTATGTTCACGGATTTCGTTTGAATGGTTGTAGCTTCTACACTAACAGTATCATGATTGCACCAGATTTCTGGTATTTGGATTAGAATGGCAGCACTGGTAGATTTTCTTTGGATCTGATTCTGCCTTTGGGACACAGTACCTTTCAATGCTGGAGCTGCCAAGAAGTTGCTTAACTTCCAGGATCATATTGTACCTTGAGTTTCCTAGTAACTCAGCTACCACCTTCAGTAGCTAAGACAAACATTGCTTCGAGTACCTAGTGCCTTTCGTGCTGAGAACCTTATCAAGCCAGGATAGTGCTGATTTCACAAGTAAAGAGACATGTTTTTCTTAAGTTTCAAACATCACTACGTAGTTTGGTGTTAATTTGTGTGGAGAAAGCAGACTTCCATGAAAATGCTACTGGCACCTTTCAAGTATTCAGTTACCGCGAACACAGCTCCATAAACATGCGAAATGTCTTCCGGTCATTACACTTTGATTTTGAGGTTCCTGGCGAAATATTGTCACTGGGAACTTGCCCACCTGTATAGACAGAAAAATTGAATACGCAACTACGAGATTCAAAAAGATTAAATAAATTGCAGAACCTGTTGATTGATAGAATAGATCCACGGTTCTATCTCTCCGTCTTGACATCCGCGTCCATTTTCTGCTAATGGGCGCAATAAAATCGATGTTGAGTATCCAAATAATCCTTGTCTTGTTCCCTAACTTTATCTACCTCGGATAGCCTTGTAGTATGAATAAGCCACTGCAGCTTAGGCTCATCATCCTGTTTACGATGCGGAACGTACGTGTAGGCCCTAGTTCATGGATTCAGGGGAAGCCGAGGTTCGATGCTGGGGGAATGTGTGATGGTGGATGTCAACATTCAGAGAGAGAGACCTGCAGACCACACAATCAGCCATCTCACTGATTGTACCATCCACCTATGTTTGCAATACCAACTTGAATATATAGTAGCTCTCTCTCTCACTCACTCTCTCACTCTCTCTCTCTCACACTCTCTCTCACTCTCTCTCTCTCTCTCTCTCACTCTCACTCTCTCTCTCTATCACTCTTCCTCTCTCTCTCACTCTCTCACTCTCTCTCTCACTCTCTCTCTCTCTCTCTCTCTCTCTCTCTCTCTCTCTCTCTCTCTCTCACTCACTCTCCCTCACCTCTCATTCACCCACAGATGCATCTATGTATCACTAGCTGAATACCCATGCTTCGTCACGGCAGATAAGTAGTTATATTATTGCGTTAAAAAATGTATCACCCAAATTAACGTGACTACATAATTTTGTGCAGTTTATTATAGCACGGTTCCCGTCATACCATAAGATATTCATCAATTGATAAGTAATCAAAGTATAATTTTTCTTGACATTGAGGCTCTCCTGTCCAGTGTCAAGAAACAGATAACGTAGAGATAACCCGTTATCAAATGGTTACCGGTAACAGGAGTTTAACCAGTACAGGTTAAAATTCGCCGCCAATAATAAATGGACCTTAAAATTTATGTTTCCAAGCTGTCATTTGGAAAAGCCCATTATATTTGCGAGCATTACCAAGAAGTGCTCTGACTGGTGGGTGGGGAGGCCGTGCTTGAAGGGTTCGGGATATTATTACCTCCGATGGACCATCATCAGGTATAGCGTAAACTCTATCAGGGACAAAATCACAGTTTCTTTCTAGAAATTGAAGGTCTGCCATCATAGTTGCAATGATGCTCAAATAGAAACAATATTAATAAATAAATACAATACGGTAACAGCTGACCTGTTATCGGCCTAGCAACGCTTGCTGTCTAGGCTTGCCTGCACTAACCAACTAAAAATTCAAAACCCTCTAAAAATACTTAAAAATTCTAATATCAAAAAATTCTTTCTTAGCGAGTGTTTGAATGCTAAAGAGAGTGTCCATGGAAAATTTCAAATTTTTCTGTCAAGTGTTTTGGGCTGGGCGACGATAGGTCAGTGAGTGAGTGGTATTTGACAAATATATATTAGATTATATTTCTTATCCGTGCAATCTCTCTCTTGGAAATAAAGTCTCCTTTTCCGTCTATCCACATGTTTCCCTCTATTTTTCTTTCTTTTTATTTAGATTGGTTCATTCTCCCTTATTAGCACGGTTCCTCCATCATTCTATAGAGAGAAAGCCGGCTTATGAGGTTGACCTCATGACGCAATCCTTCTAGAAAATGTCACGTTTCAGATCCATGTTCCAAATGTAGTGCTCCACGTTTTGACGTCTTCATTAGTCATAGCGGGCTTATACTTGGCTTGATATTATGCTTGGCGATTCCTGGACCTGGATGACTCCCCAATCAAGGACTTCCTCCCCTGGGAATTTCAGGGCCTTATTAAGTGCATTGAAGAGTGAAAGGTCGATCCTTGTGAATGAGCGACTCCACAATGGACGAACAGTGTTCCCAGCTCTCTCCAACTCCAGACATGATGCTAATATTCTCAAGAGCCAAACACATCCCGTGACTCGGCACAACTCCTTGGGAAATCTTCTCACTCACTCTCTCATCTCACTTCTCCATCTCTCTCTCTCTCGTCCTCCCTGACTAACCGCTGGCTCCTTGCTCTCAGCATCTCCATTCTCGAGTAGGAAACAGTTTTCGAGCTTTGTTCGTTCTCTCCAGCTACTGCACAACAAGTCCTCAATCACCATCTTCCTCCATTCTGCGAATTCATACACAATCACCAACTAAATGTTTCGCTTCATAGCATCGCCTGTGGTGGACCGGTCGTCCAATCAGTCTTTATGTTGCAAACTATGCGTCATGACTTTTTACCTCCATATGATTAATATTATTGGAATCCTAGTTTGAGAAAGTAGGTGAAAATATCGAACAACTTCAATATAGTAAATGGTGGCTCCTAAAATGTTGAGATTTAAAGTACATAGCCCAAATGCTACATATGACTGCGATGGAAGGGCAGGTTATACTCGATGCATAAAACTCAATACCACTCCGCTCCAGGACGGAAGTTGAATAGTTAATTCTATTTTCGTGGATGATCTCGCGAGGCTCTGGCTTGAGGCACTAGGGATTCCGTGAGTGCCCATAGGGAGAAACCTGCTTCTGAGGTTGACTTCATGACGGAATCCGGAAGTGCTGACTAGAAAACTTCATGTTTCAGAACCTATAGATCTAGAAAAGCACTGTGGTGCAAATTTGTTTATATAGATTTGTCTGTTTCCTGTCTCACAGGTACCAAAATGGTCCGATTTTGATGTAATTTTATTCTACTTGCTTGGCATTTATCTAAGCTAAGGAATTTAAATTTTGACGAACGTTGAGACGGCAGGGGGGGGGAGTTATTTCCGCGAATGATACTGCCAGTTTCCTGTTGTGGCACCTTAAATCTTCCTTTTCTTCGAGATTTTCTTTTGTATTTTTTTTTTTTTTTTTAATGTTTTGTGCGGGGTTCGTCGGCTGATGGAGTATTTTAGAGATATAAGAAATTTTGTAAGTATTCACCGGCTTTAGCGTAGAGGCTTGTAATAGGACTAGTTCTAAAGGCACTTGTAGCCAGCCGGATTCCCTGCATAGCTGGTAGAGTCCTAAGCATAAAATATGGTTTGTTTTTGCAGAGGAGCCTGAGTGACTCCACTCACACTGATACTCATATCTGTATGTGAAGCGTTGGCAGGTTAGGACCTCGCTGGTACTGCTTATACTGCGGGTAGTAATTTAAGGTTACCACTAGTTGCCTTAAATCTAGGAATAAGGTCACTACTTGCGCGGGTCTCGAAGACCAGGTCGCAGAACAAAAACGCTGGGGGACGAAGCTTCGCTTAATCTGCTGAGATGCCGAATCCTCCGGTTATCTCTTGTTTATCTGTGCACTTACTGTTAGCATTTCCCGCGGGAAAACTTCTACGGGCTCCTCTTCCGCGGACAAATATAATTTGGAAGTACCTAAGGTCCGCTACGGTAGTATACAGAGCTGTAGTCTATTTTGGAATGTGTTAAGCTTATGTCTATCATGAGGAGTGAGTGTCTATCGGCACCCCTAGTAGTTTTTGATAACACTTTTAGAAGGTTAAGTCTTTTCGAACATTCTTCTCCTAAATATTTTATTTGGCTGAGCCAAGTTAGGTTGCTGTGCACAATCACTCCTAAGAATTTAATATCGTTCACAAATAATATATCTTTTACTTAGTACAAGGTTTGGTCTTATACTTGAAATTCGTTTCTTGGAGAAGAGAATACACCTGCTTTTATTTGTTGAGGACCTTAGTTTGTTAAACTCGGCAACAAATGGAATATTTGTCAATCTGATAAATATTATGAGGTCGTCCACAAATAAGGATGTTTTAATTGTAGTTGGTATTTCATTAAGATGGAGTTGATGGCTATTGGAAACAGCGCGCAACTAACAACACTCCCTTGGGGTATACTGTAAACGCCTTCTCTAGGAGATTTTTCTGCCAATTTGGACTCTGATGTGCCTTTTCTGGATAAAGGGTTTGATAAAACTCGGTAACGATTAACGGAAGCCCCATTCTAAGAGTTGTCTTCTTGTAGTGGTGTCATAAGCTTTTTCAAACTCGAAGAATGTCTCAATTGCATCTTTTTTCTCAATGAATGTGTTTAGGACTTCAGCTTCGAGGGTCACGATGTGATCTATGGTGGATCTGCCTTTCTTGAACCCACATTGGGCAGGGGATAGTAAGTTACATTTTTGAAAGTCCATAAAGGGCGTTTGCTGATAATTTTCTCGAATAGCTTACAAAGACAGCTTGTCGGAGAAATAGGTCTGTAATTGTCAATTTGTTTTATTGTTCAGAGGGAATAAGCTGGGACCAAGCATGCCTAAACCTATTGCGGCTGTGGTAGGTGTGATGATTACACTGCATTACCAATCAAAGCTCTATGCTATATCGGCCGGTTGGAAAATAAAAGAGGAATTCTAATTAAAAAGGCGGTGTGAGGTAGATAAATGAAATCCTGCGGGCTGTGTTGGCGGGCTATTTGTCAGGCTGTGACGGTAGATGGCACAGATGATGAGTTCCATGTGATGAATTGCCTACCTCTGTGTGCTCTATGCCGCTTCTACCTCTCTCTCTACGATTAACACGTCACCTATCTCTCTCTCTCTCTTCTACCGTACTATGTCTCATCGCTTCATCTCGCTCTCTCCCTCCTTCCAGGGCCTAATGTCCTCCTTTAATAAGTCCCGTCTAATGATGAGTTTGGTTCCATCATCTCCCCTGTCTTCATTCTCTATCCAGCTACTTCTTGTGTCATCTACCCTTTCTACAACTATAGAACAAGAAGAAGAATAAAAAACAATTGTATTTGTGAATGTTTCACATTACATAAAGAAGGTTACGATATCTTTATACAAGGATAGATTCTCTATAAAGATACAATTATAAAATTCCACAACTTACCCTTAATCAACTCCACAACTTACACTTAATCAATTATACCTTACAATACATCATTCAAATTTCTTGGCGTCACATTTGACCAAAAACTAACTTGAGTACCACATCTCAAAGAAACAGCTGAAAAATGCAACAAGTCACTAAACATCCGAAAAATATAGATAGAAAGACAATGCTTATGTTTTATCGCTCCTTCATTTGATCTAAGAGACATTAGATCGCTCCTTCATTAGATAGAGATTTTTACACAATTATTCCGACTACAAACAAAAAACAGACATATCACTATGTTTTGGTTACCTGGACATGAAGGGATTTCACAGAGCACTACAGGAGACTTACTAGCAAAAACGGCAACTCAAAGACCTACACCTGACCTGAACAAAATGACAGCAACTGACCCATGCAAATTAGCTGAAAATAAGACAGTAAACGACTGGCAAACAGAATGGACTAATTCTCAAAGCAAACTACGGGAAATAAAAAATACAATAAGAACCTGGTCAAGAGAAAGCCTAACAAGACGAGACCAAGTTATTATGACGAGACTTCGCTTAGGACGCAGTTTACTAACGCACTCCTATCTAATGGACCGACAAGACAGACCTTTATGCGCATGTTGTAACGAGACATTAACAGTTAAACACATACTTACTTTTTTTTTTTTTTTTTTTTTTTTCTTTTTTTTTTTAAATTACTGTTAATAAGAAGGAATGAAATTTTTTTTATTTTATTTTTAAATAATTTTCTCCTCACACTCTATTTAATATCTATTACATTACCGTTTTGTTATTGTTATAGGTAAATATTATTTAAAAAATGTTATTGTTATTATTAATTAGCTCACATACTTGTATGTATGTACTGACTTGTTATATACACAATGTGCAAAAATTATTTTGTAATATCTTGATGTGATGTACTGTTAGGGTGGGTTTACACTTGCTAGCTATTGCAGGATATTTATATCAGAGAGAAATTGCGACTATTGAAACCCCATGTAAAATGTATGTCTGCAATAAATTCTACCATGAGCAATTTATTGCAGACATACATTTTACATGGGGTTTCAATAGTCGCAATTTCTCTCTGATATAAATATCCTGCAATAACTAGCAAGTGTAAACCCAACCTTAAACAGCAAGTCGCCAAAAGTTGCGAAACTCTTAATAAATAAATAAATAAAAACCATTAGATCTGTACTCGATTATGGATGTTTGGCATATGGATCAGCAAGAAGTAGTTCCTTGATAATCCTAGACACCATACACAACACAGGTCTTTATTTACTCAATAGGAGCTTTCTGTCAGGCAGCTACCATGACACACATGCAGCATCCTCCGCAGTCAAGGTGTTAAGGTTGCTAATTAAACAAACTTCTTTTTAATAGCATTATTTGCCACTATAAATCTACATCTTTCTATCTTTTTTAGTTGGCTTTCTATAGAATATTAGTTGGTGTAGTAAAAAAGACCATTTAGTTTACTAGAGCCTATCTCATTTTTCCCGTTGCCTAGTTATAAAAGTCCGTCACGCAGGAGCTGCATAACTAAGCACTTTCCTCAGAATTTGGGTAGTGTAGACTGCTTTCCAGAACAATTTGCTTAAAATATCCTACATAAATAAAATAAAAACGTGAATAGTTCTCTTTTAATTTTGTAATGAGTAACTGATCAATTATTAATTTGCTTCCAGAGTTATGTTTTACACATGGTACCTACTACACTACGTAATAAATACAAAATCCTCATATTATCGTATTTTGATCTAACGCAGGAACAGGATACAGTCACTCTAGTGGCAGAAAGCGATCTTTGCGGCGGCTTTGTGAACCTACGTCTGGCGGGCTTGCCTATTGAAATATATTACAAATTAAACCCCCGCTTTCCGATTGACCGATTCAGCTCATTTTTACAACACTTCTTTCTCATGAGTTACCCACGACGTATACCGCGTTTCGTTACAATACAGCAGAAATTACGACCGGTATGAGTATATTAGGAATTTGGGTCCGGAGTAACCCCCCCCCCTCCTAATGAACCGATTTAGTTTATTTTTACAACACATATTTACCTGTGGATTAGCACTACGAATACCGAGTTTCGTCGAAATATACCAAAAATCACGGCTGGTAGTGGCGAATTGGTATTGCGGGTCCGGAGTAAACCCCCCCCCCCTTCTAATGAACCGATTGAGTTCATTTTTATATCTCACTTTTCTCTCTATATTACCACTACGAATACCAAGTTTCGTGGAAATATAACAAATATTACGGCTGACATAGTCAAATTAGTGTTTTGGGTTCGGGGTAAACCCCCCCCCTTCCGGTGGACCGATTTTGGTGGTTAACGAACTCGTTCAATCGTTTGCTAATTGAATGCTATATACCAAGTTTCGTGACGAAGAAACAAAAACTCTGGCCGCTATCGTGTTAACAGACACATATATATATATATATATATATATATATATATCAATTTTAACGGGGGTCATTTTCGGTGTCTACTAGATAGGATCGATAAAGATTTGAAGAAATTTTTCAAAAATTCCGTCATGAGTCCAACCTCAATAGCTACTTTCCTTCGGAGGAAATGAGAAGTTTGATTATGTGGCCAATAAAAAAATCTGTGGCTTGACTTTTAATTTTTCATTATTAGTTTGCAGAAGTGTGTGGCGTGCTAAATAAACACTACGAGATCACACTGAAATATGGCATATGTAATTCCTAAATAAAGAAATATACGTGGGTCAAAATTCATACCCTTAATTTATTGGCCGTAATTATTTTTGTTAATTTTTTTTTAATGCAAAATATCAACAGATTGTTATAATGGACAGCATTTGAAATTAATTTTATAAAGCGCTGGAATGTAATACCTCCTAAAATTAAATTAGCATCGAAATTTGAAAATGTTATAAGCAAAAAAATTATTCATACACCTAATAAAAGAAAAAAAAGGAAGATTCTACACAAACATTTTCAGTATTTACCCCTCTTCCCCTTCCCCTCTAGGATACCCTTTCTGATTATGACTGCTTGAAGTCTCCTGGGCATTGTTTCTACGCGTGCGTTGTTCTCCGAGAGTCGATTTCTGACCAAGCTCTCTGAAGGTTATACATTAACTCTTTCCCTGAAGAACATGAACATTTTGAAATTTTTAACTTCAATAATGCCCAGAAATGTTCTAATGGGTTAAGATCTGGCGATTGAGGTGGCGTTTGCAGCATTTGGCGAACATTAGATAGCCATTAGATTTTTTCCCGGTATGTTTGAGGTCTTTGACCAGCTGGAAGAAATAGGTGGCTACCTTCCGCAAAATTTTTTTTTTTAATTACCTCACAACACATTCATATACTTCTCAGTATTCAAATAATGATTAATTTCTGAACAAGTTTAGAGTTTTTATAACTCTATTTTACGCGTATGAATAATTTCTTCACATGAAGAATTATCTACCTTTGTTATTGAGAGAATTGAGTAGGTTTCTAATTTTTTTCTTGTGCATCAAAATAATGTGAAATGTTATTTGTTACTATTTATTTATTTTATTTCATTGTTGAGCGTCGCAACATTGGTGACAAATTCATTTTATTATGTCAAGAAAAAAAAAAGAAAAAGAAAAGGTAAATGAATAATTAAAGAACTTAAATGTTAACAAAACGTGAAAAAGAAGATAAAGCTAACAAAAAAAAATAAATAAATAAATTAAAAACAGAACAAATAGTAACACTAAAGTAATAATTAGATGTAAACATAAAATTTTGAAATAGTGGATGTGAAAGTTAAGTGAACTATTTACAGCTTGTTGTATAAATGTGTGTTTTTCATAAGTCCGTCACGCAGGAGCTGCATAACTAAGCACTTTCCTCAGAATTGGGTAGTGTCGAGTGCATTCCTGAATAATTTGCTTAAAATAACCTATATCGATAAATAAAATAAAAACATGAATAGTTCTCTTTTAAATTTGTAATGTGGCTGGTGGGTTAATGGGACGTTCTGTAGTGCAAGAAGGATAGCACGGAGCTCGGCTTCTAATATGCTAGAATATGGTGGTAGCTTTAAACGGAAGACGCTATCTTGGATTATAGCTGCAGATCCGACACCATTTGGCGTTTTGGACCCATCAGTGTAAAATGTTTGGCAATTTTTGTGTTTTGTAATAAATGCTTTAAAGTATTCTGTGTATAATATTGTACTGGCTGGATTTGTCTTTTTGAATTTTGTGAGTGTTAAATCTATATTATAATTTTGAGTTATCCAAGGAGGTGTTAGTGTAAGTTTGTGTGTAATAATGTTTGGATTGCTAAGACCAAACTCCTCTTTCACTCTACGATATCTTATTATGAACGGTCGAATGTGGCCTTCTCTGCGTTCATAGCCGTCAGCATGAGGGTTGTCTAGTATGTCACTTATACAAGAGGTATTGGGATACGAAATAATTTTATTATAAAATTTACTTATGAGCATAGCTCTCCTAATGTGCAATGGAGGTTCTGCTGATTCAGCATACAAACTTACTGAGGGGCTTGACCTAAAGGCACCAAGGGCTAGTCGAATTGCAGTGTTGTGTATAGGGTTTAGCATGTTCAGTGTACTGGGTTTGGCAGACGAGTATGCTACACATCCATAGTCTAGGAGTGATCTGGTATAGGATCGGTAGACGCTTAGCATTACACGTCTGTCGGCCCCCCATTTTGTATTACCAAGGATTCTTAAAATATGTAACGATTGTTTACATCTTTTGAGAAGGTCCTTTAGGTGGGGTACCCATGTGAGGCGTCTGTCAAAGTGTAGACCTAGGAATTTTAACACATCTGTTTGAATAACAGGTCTGTTGTTTAAGTGCAGAGTGTAGTTGGTGTTTTGTCTTTTTCTAGTAAATAAAATAGATTTCGTCTTGTTTGTCGAGAAAGTCAGTCCAGTTTTCTCGGTCCAGTGTCCTAGTGAA
>CAMPFC010000114.1:0-16394 GCA_946811695.1 Gonocerus acuteangulatus
AGACAAATATATATATATGATGATTAGATAGTTAGCCGTCGAGGTGATAAGTACAGATGGAATGGTTGGGATTCGGCTAAATAAACCTCAATATGATTTTGTTTTTAAAAAAATCTATATTTCGGACGTTTCGGCTACTCATTGGTAGCCTTCGTCAGCTAAAATGACAAAAAAAAAGAAATTAATACAGAAACAATCAAGAAAAATTTATAATTGTGATAGGTAACAGAACTATAGATACAGTTTAACTTATAACAGAACATATCGTCTTAAAATTCTTAGAATGAGTAGAATGAAAAAGAAAATAGGTACAGTAATTGATTTTAATAGTAATTAGTAACATTAATTGATTTTACAAAGAAATAAGAGAACTATATACCAATGACAAATATAGTAGCTAATAGTAACATTAATTAATTTTACAAAGAAATAAGATACTACATACCAATGGAAATGCCGAGCGGCAGAGGAAGACCAAGGTTGGCAATTAAGTAACCATTGTGAAAGTGTCTAAGGAAAAAAGGAATCTGCAAGGGGTATATGTAACTGGAAACAGCAAGAGGTGGGGGAAAACGGGCGGTAGGATCAAACAGATGTTTATGACATTTTATGACAGGAAAGGAGAAAAGGTGTTAATGGAAGGATACCCAAGGGGCAAGGTAAAAATCTAGGTAGGTGGTCGGGCGAGTATTTGGAAAATATTAGCGTACATAGGAGAAATGCCTTGTTGGTCAGTTTTGTAATTTATATTGTTTTTGTTTAAGTTTATGTGTACACATTCCGAGATCTGTAGTCTTTTTTTGTTACGTTGTGTAGAAAGAATTTTCGTGTCGTCGAAGTTAAAAGTGTGTTTTTGTGTAATGGCGTGTTTTGCAAGTGCAGATTTATCTATTTCTTTATTAGTGATGGTTCGTTTATGTTGTGTAAGACGTGAGTGAATGTCATTTATGGTTTCTCCTATGTATACACCATTACAGGAAGGGGTTTGGCAAGGGACTTGGTAAACACATCGGGTTGTATGTTCAAAAGGGATGGGATCTTTGAGTTTGGTGTAGAGGGTTTTGAGTTTGTTGGTAGTTTTCAAACCAAAGTTTAGGGAAGGGTAGGATTTTTTAATTGTCTTTGTAAGTTTATCAGTCAGTCCAGGTGTAAATGGTAGAGATCGGAACATTTACATTTTACACCTGGACTGACTGATAAACTTACAAAGACAATTAAAAAATCCTACCCTTCCCTAAACTTTGGTTTGAAAACTACCAACAAACTCAAAACCCTCTACACCAAACTCAAAGATCCCATCCCTTTTGAACATACAACCCGATGTGTTTACCAAGTCCCTTGCCAAACCCCTTCCTGTAATGGTGTATACATAGGAGAAACCATAAATGACATTCACTCACGTCTTACACAACATAAACGAACCATCACTAATAAAGAAATAGATAAATCTGCACTTGCAAAACACGCCATTACACAAAAACACACTTTTAACTTCGACGACACGAAAATTCTTTCTACACAACGTAACAAAAAAAGACTACAGATCTCGGAATGTGTACACATAAACTTAAACAAAAACAATATAAATTACAAAACTGACCAACAAGGCATTTCTCCTATGTACGCTAATATTTTCCAAATACTCGCCCGACCACCTACCTAGATTTTTACCTTGCCCCTTGGGTATCCTTCCATTAACACCTTTTCTCCTTTCCTGTCATAAAATGTCATAAACATCTGTTTGATCCTACCGCCCGTTTTCCCCCACCTCTTGCTGTTTCCAGTTACATATACCCCTTGCAGATTCCTTTTTTCCTTAGACACTTTCACAATGGTTACTTAATTGCCAACCTTGGTCTTCCTCTGCCGCTCGGCATTTCCATTGGTATGTAGTATCTTATTTCTTTGTAAAATTAATTAATGTTACTATTAGCTACTATATTTGTCATTGGTATATAGTTCTCTTATTTCTTTGTAAAATCAATTAATGTTACTAATTACTATTAAAATCAATTACTGTACCTATTTTCTTTTTCATTCTACTCATTCTAAGAATTTTAAGACGATATGTTCTGTTATAAGTTAAACTGTATCTATAGTTCTGTTACCTATCACAATTATAAATTTTTCTTGATTGTTTCTGTATTAATTTCTTTTTTTTGTCATTTTAGCTGACGAAGGCTACCAATGAGTAGCCGAAACGTCCGAAATATAGATTTTTTTAAAACAAAATCATATTGAGGTTTATTTAGCCGAATCCCAACCATTCCATCTGTACTTAATATATATATATACACACACACAAACAAATGTGAACCTCCGTCATTTTGGTGATTACGGATTCTGAAAAGTGAAATCTTCTAGTCAGCACTTCCGGATTTTGTCATAAGGTCAACCTCATAAGCCGATGGCCTCCCTATGGAGTGAGGGAGGAATCGCGGTAAAATATTGTTGTGAACTCATATATTGTGTTAAATGACGTAAGGCCGTATGCTGCCCCATGATTCAGCTGGCCTGTCCAACGAGTTCATTCCAGAGGCCTCAATAAAGTCCTCTCTCAATATTTGACCATCCTCTTCGTGTTTTATTACTTTATTTGCTCGGCAGTATTTTCATCTTTTTCTGTTTCGTCCCGTCTGTTTGTCAAAATTAAAATTTAGGTTTTTTCTACCGAACCGCTATTATAAATAGAAAAATATGAAACCGACATTTCGCCTAATACAAGACATTTTTTAAGGATATTTGCAAACATTTCTAATATGCTTTACATGCAGCATGATTAGCTCTAGTCATTTATAAATGCTATTGGTTACCAAAAATGAAATGTTTGTATACATTTCATCTCTCCACTTGTATAATTGAATAACCAAAATCAATTTTTTTTATCTGCAAAAATAATAATAATACTCCTACTGGACCATGAGCACTCTATTTAAGGCAAATGAAAATAACAATTGTTGAAGCGGCGCTAATGGCCAAGTTGTAGATGTGCCGTAAAAAAAAAAAAAAAAAAAAAAAAAAAAAAAAAAAAAAAAAAAAAAAAAAAAAAAAACAATTTTTGAATAATTTAGAGGATTATTACTATTGATTTTAAATTATGATATAATTTAACCCCAAATGCTTACAAAGCTTCTATTCTTCGGGTCACCAATTAGAAGAGTAATTTGTGTAGCATGTAAAGTATATTAAAAAGATCCATTAGACAGATGAGAGTCCTCTCACATTGGCACAAGTCTCACATACTTTAGAAAAAAAAAAATTACAAAAACATCTAGAACCAACAGACATATAAGAAAACATGTAACGAGAAGTGAAATAATGCTTACACTTGGCAAAATAAATTCGTTATTAACAACTCCTGATATTAATGGTTCAAACTTCTAATTTTCATTTATTCGTTTAATTTATATCTCAATTATCAAAAATGTACAGACCTATTTATAGGTTCTCCCGACTAATCAAAATTAAAAAGAGCAAATTACATATTACCCTAGAAGACAATTGTTTTCTCTTTCTGTCTTTATGGATATTTTACGGAGGACTTTAGATTGAAAAAGTTGGATAATATTTACATTTGGTGGCTTAGTTGATCTTCATAGTTCTATACCGTATGTCCATCCGTTTGTTTTTTGTGTCACATTTTGATTTCTGTCCAACTCGAAGGTGTCCGAAGCGTTTGTTCTGATATTGTCTCTTCTGTTTTCCAGGTAGGTGGCTTGTCGAGGGGGAATCCTAAATATGAAACCTCATTAAGTTGGGATATTGTGGTTTTTTACGGGAGGGCTCTCAGCTCGTCACAGCCTGAAAGTTACATGCGTTTATTACTCTGGGTTCATTTGAATCCTCCATTTGTTCACCCCTTTCTCGACATCAGTGAGGTAGGTTTGAAGTGTTTCTGATACTAATTTAGGGCCAGGAGAGGAAATAAGGAATGCAGTGCCATCGGAGAATGTGCAAGTGTCTCTAATCGGGGTTGTTGAGTAATCTGAAGTAAATATAGAATAAAGGAGAGAACCTAGGATGCTGCCTTGTGGGACACCTGCAGGTTCGAGGAGAGAAAATTGAAGAGCAGTGTTCAATATGAAATGTATATAAGGGGGGGCTGCAGCCCCCCCCCCAAATTTTCAGTTGATCAGTAAAAACGTGTAATTAGGGTTTATAAACCCCTTAAAAATAAATAAAATAAGATCACTATGTTCATAAAAATAGTTTATTTTGGGCATAATAGCGTTTTAATTGTTTAAAACTATTCCAAGTTCTAAATTGTTAGTATTCCATACCCCGGAAATGGTCTCAGCCCCCCCCCCCGAAATTTTCCCAGCCCCTCCCGAAATTATTTTCTATTTACGCCCATGAAATGTATGATTTTCAAGATATGATTTTAGGGTAAGATAGAAATGGGAACGAAGGGATTTTTGAGTAAGTAAAGGGGTTAGGGATGCCACACAAAAGAAAAATAAATAAATAAAAACAAATTCATTACCATAAAAAAATAATTAAAAAAATATATTCTTGAAAATTCTTTCTTCGTTCGTTAAGAGATATTTTGTTTCCTGGAACTCCTTTAGAAATGAAACCCAACTTTGGGTTTGTAATTGATAACTATTATTTCTCATTGCCTAACTTTTTTAAGCAATTAAAACGTAAAAGCTTCTCAATGCTTCTATATTGAGCAACAAGTATTTCTGGTATTTTTATTAGCTGGGGTTGTTTAAATTTGATTGAATGTTTTCCACTTCAGTAGTCGCCGAAACGTTTCAATCTCTTTGAAGGCCCAGAAAAAGCTCTTTAGTTCAAGCTAGTTCGGCATTTAATCACACACTTTCTCATAATCAATCACTATTAATTCGGCTTCAATAAGTCTGTCTGTAAAAACTTAAATTTATACGATTTTGAACTAAGCGTTACATAATTGCTACGAGAAAATTAATTCCAAGTTATTATAGTCAATATAATCATTGATAACGCAATAAGGTTGTACCATTTAATAATGAAGAAAGTATATAAAATTATTAACACATCTATAGAAGATGGGTAAAGGTCGACTAGATACTAAGTCCCCCCATCCCATGATTGAGTTGATCAGGACTGTAGAAATTCGTCTGTAGAAGTTTGAGGGTGCTTATTTTTTAGTATTTTATTGTATTTATAAATTGAAAATGTTATGGTTCAATTTTGGAGAAATAATTTATGGGATATTTCTACTTGAATTCTACAAATGATACTTTCTTATCGTGTGAAATAGGGAAATAACAGGTGAATAACTTTACTAGAACAGAAAATATTGAGAATTACATGTAACCCTGTATATTTGTGAAATGCGAAGAAGGGACCAGACAAGTTTAAAATTGGTAGTTTACTTGCCGATTGTGAGTGACGTTTACGATTTTGTCGGTAATCCGGCCTTTGCAGTGTAGACACGGACTAAATTCACTGAAGTAATCCTTCAGTATTAATAGTGCAGAGGAGAAAAAGCTCAGGATAGCTATTGGACTCAAGGCTTGATCTTCAATGCCTGACAGGGTTAGGACTCTTCGGCATACAAGGGGGGGGGGGTAATACTACATTTTAAGAAGCTATCATGTCTCGAAGACGTGGGTAAAATCAATGATTAAGTGCTATAGAATACACTGTTATTTTTTAAAATAATTTTTAACTATTATCAATTTTTAATAATAAATATTTATGTAAAAATAACACATTGTTTAAGGAACCCAGCAGATCTAATTGACACTATAAATAATAAAAAAAACACACACACGCAGATTTACTAGAGGTTTCGGACAGAACAAACAATAATTATTGTCTGTTTTTTTTTTTTTTTTTTTTTTTTTTTTTTTTTTTTTTTTTTTTCACGGCGCATCTACATCTAGGTCATTAGCGCCGACATCCAGGGTGCAGCGAGGAATTTTACCAGCGAGCCGTGGGATGATAAAATTCCTGCCGGAGGTTGGGAATCGAACCCACCATCTCCCGCTTATGAATCCAAGGCGCTAGCCATTAGACCACGGGAGACCCCTATTGTCTGTTATGCAACATTATGTACTGCACCATTCTGTGCTTCTGTGTCCGTTCCGAATTCTGTGCTACACCATTTCGGCGCTGATGGCCCAGATGTCGGTGCTCCTTAAAAAAAGAAAAACACGGATCCTGCAAAACAGTCATTTCTTTTGTGCTACCTGTTCCCATTTACAATTTAAATAGCATGTATTTTATACAATACAATTTATATTTTAAATAAAAAAATCAAAACGCCAGTTCTCCACCACAATATTTTATTAAATATTCAGTTTTCAAAGTCCGGTTTAGGAATCAACAGCTCCATCTGCAGAACATTACATTCGCTACGCCACTTTCAGATTCCAGTTGAAGCTTGACGAGGACTGCAACTAGGGAAACCATTACACCAGATCTCCAACATAATGTTCGTCCTCGGCTGGAATATCTAAGTAGGATATATATATATATATATATATATATATATATATATATATATATATATATATATAATATTAAATTAAAATAACTTGAAATTCGAATATAACAAACAGGTGATTTTCTATTCCCCATTTATAGTTAATATTAGTTTATGAAGGTATTGCATTGCTGGTGCAATAGTACTCATGATTAATGCAAAATGTAATAGTTTGTAGCAGTTTAATTGTACGAGTATAACGGAGTATAATTGCATCTCTATTCGTGCAGGAGCGCATAATAGTTGCACCTAACTTTTGTTCCATGTATAATCTAGTGCTGATTCAGATTGCTTTAGTAATGAAGTTATGGATTCGTATGTACAACTATCTAAAATTTACTCAAGCTTTAAAATGGTATTATATTAACTTATTCCTTTATTATTTATAGATTAAAATAAATAAAAAACAATTTCGTAAATTTATTAAAATGTTTCACATCCTTAGATACTGTGAGTAAATAGCCTTTGTTGTGTACTCTCAATAAATAAAAAAAAAAAAAAATAGATACTGAGATTCCTTATTGAACTTAGTTGAACCTTCCGCATAAGGGCCACGTCATGATTATGTGTTTATAATACATTTACAGACCAAGCATAAAAATTCATTATCCAGAAGAAGATACTTCACTGGATTAAAAAAATATTTGATTATTATAACACCAGGGAACAACCATTGCGTTGTTTGGGGTGGCCATATACATTCAGTTTTAATCTCAAGGCCAGACTGCACAGTTTGGCCTCAAGGTTTGTACTGTACGGGTCTAGTACACACACGACAAACCTCAAAGCCGAGACTTGGCCAGTCCAGTTTTAGTAGACCCACTGAATGTGAAGCAAATATCCTCTTGTCTTCATTGAACTCTACAGTTAATCTTTTGATTTTCTCAATATACTTCGATGGCCTGTACAGTTCAACACTGGCCTCAAAGCTGTTCTCACAGTGAAGAATATCTCAAGATTTGGACTGCGCAATCCAAATCTTGAGATACTTCTCACAGTTTGTGGGCACCCTTAGATCTGTGACTTGTGTTGGACTAATTTTTAGACACTAAATAAGAAAATGACCACAGGTTTTCTCTATCAACTTAAGTGTTTATGCTACGGTACAACCTATTTTTTTAGAAAATCTCATAGAAATAGTGCTTATAAAGGAATAAATAAGGATAACGTAGCAGATATTCCGTACACAATATAGTTTTTCTACACAAAGATTATATCCAGTTAGTGTAAGTTAATTTTCAATCAGTAAACTAGCATATTAAGGTGAAAATATTAATTAAATATTAACTTTTTTTAATATTAATTAAATATTAACTTTTTTTTTTGTTGCCTTATAATTTCCTCTTGTCTTACTTTCTTTATTACTTTTTTTTTTTTTTTTTTTTTTTTTTTTTTTTTTTTTTTTTTTTATTACAATCAGACTGCGACTTCAACGGACCTTGATTCTGATATCCATATGAGTTTATCGTTACAGTCACGGAACTCATAATTAATAAAATAAATAAATAACTTTTTTTAGATTTTTTAACCCATTCGAGGCTGAAAGCAACTTCTTTGACAACGGGCCGACTCGCCCCATGGCCTGATAGCCAGCCACCTTCGTAACAACAGGTCGACATGCCTCGTCGCGGTATCTAGTATTAGGTATTTAAGCTAAGCTCTTGTCACTTTAGTATCTGCTAGATTCCATAAAAATCCAATTTGAACCTATTAAATAGAGGGTTCCCTCTCCTACCCGGCCCTTTTGAGTATTTCTGATCCCTGTGAAGGGCATTATTTGTGTTTTATCAGTTGTTGTGTAGATAGAGGTCATGTCCCGTATATATTATACCAAAGCCAAAATATCTGACTTGATATCTTTTTTTAGAAAAATAATTTCAAACATTTAAAAAAAAATTAAAAAAAATATTTCAAAATTATATGTAAAAAAAAAAAAAAAAAGAAAGTCTTTTGGCCCTTAGGCATGACCAAGAACAAGGTTACGAGCAACTTCATAAAGAAAGCGTATTAGGGGAAATAAAAAGACATGACCGGTGGAGGCTCAGCTATTTGAATGCCGTGCTGTGGAACCAGGAGGGTGAAACGGGCATCCAAGGGCATCTAAGGTCGAGCGGGTTGCCTTCTCGAAAGGGTTAATCTGTGAGAGGGAGAGAGAAGAAAGGGAATGGGAATGTTAAAGTTATACTTGGGGAAATGTGACAATCAGACGAGAAGGTTGAGGGAGACCTAAACAAGGATTTAAAATTCATATAATATAATAAAACGGTGCTCATGGCCCTAGTAGTCGATGCACCCACCAAAAAAAAAAAAAAATATATATATATATAATAAAAATCAATATACATTTAAAGAGAGTATGAAATTCAGCGAAATAACTAGTTAAGTAAAATATTTTAAAATATAACAACCCTTTCTTCACTACTCCCTCGATTGGATCCTTATTATGAGAGGAACCAGGAAAATGGGAGCTAACTATTTTCCCTCTTGTCCGGCGTGTTCATCATGTTTTGAAAGTCCGAGTGGACCAGTTCCCTATCCTTGAATTATTAATGCGACTGTTTGTTTTCCCTCGCTCAGTTCAGGTTGTGTTAGTCAATTTTCACTCCGTTTTCATTCACTGATTTCTGTCTCGGTTGCAATGGACATATCGTCGACACAAATGCAAAGTATCGAATGTGAAAATTGGTTGATACCTTATAGATGACTTTATATATATTTTATCCAATGATATATTTTAATTAGACTTAATGCACATTCGTTAGTTTGATTTTCAGTAATTGATAATTATTTTCTTTAATTTTCGAGAGTTTGCCATAACGTAAATCAGTCCTAAAGCACTCAGAAAAATGAAAAATGCGTTTTTTCACATTCGATAATTTGCATTTGTATCGACGATGTATTCGTTGTCAGCTGAACTCCATTTACCTGTGAATCGCATACTCAGCAAATAGCTTTTGCAAACAAAGGTACCTCAGAAAATCGTCTTATTTTTATTTTATCAAAATTATTATAAAATTATAAAAATGCCTAGTTATGTAAAAATAAAATTGTTCATTCTTTTTGACAAATGAGGAAATCTTTTAGATCGTTCCTTCTCTTCCTTTATAGGGAGAAAACTGTTATAATTGCCTTTTTGGGGTAAAGTTTCTTAACCGAAAAATTACGAAAACTTGGGTCATTATTACTCCAAAATCACATTGAGTACAATTTCTACAGAAGTTCCTGTGAATCGAATTTTGTTTGTAAATGTCTTTTGGCTTCAGTCAGTCTTTACATGTTGGTTACTATCTTCTCAATGAGGCATACATTGCATTAAAATGAATCGTGTGTGATATCCTGAATAATGACTGGTCTAAGGCTCCGTAGAACCTCATTTTGTACAAAACCTGTTATGTGCCATAGTTCTCCGCGAGTTTCAGCGCGGTTCCTCCCTCCCTCCTTAGGGAGGAAACCCGCTTATGAGGTTTTTTTGTTTGGTGGCATTCTCCTAAGCATTGCCCAATATAGCAGGGTAAAACATGGCATTTTCGTGGTTAGATATACTATGAAATTTCCTGTAAAACCAAATAGCGCCAAATTCATCCCTTAATGCTTCTCTGGAGATGACTCTTTCATTGATCCCAAACTTTAACTACTCACATAAATTATTGTGCAAGTTTGTTCTTGGCTTACAATCAATTTTGCCATTCTTCATTTATTATCTTGTATGCATGAGTTTTATTTGTAAGAAAACCATGTTTATATTCTGAAGGTAGGACCATATTTTCTTGTAATAAAATATCTTTTTTCAGCAATTTTAGCCGGTTTACTCCCCAGCTAAAATAAGAAAATCCCGCTTTAGACTCGACACGATGCCTTATCAATTAGTCCTGATGATTAATGTAAATAAAATTTACATTAAGTGAAATAAACTTATTTATTTATAGGTTCTTGTTTTACGGCGATGCCCTTTACAAAGGAAGGTCAACCCATAAACAATAGAAACTGAATTAATAACATGTATAAAGTAGGAAATAGTGTAGTCATATAAAAATAAAAGAAAATACGATTAGTATCAATTTAGATTACTAAACTAGGTATATAATGGAATAAAATATATACCATAGAAAGAAAACCACAAAAATGGGAACCCTATACAAGCTACAACAAAAAAAGTTTACACAGGTGGAACTAGATACATGTAAAATAAGGCAAACCACTTGCTATGGAGAGAGGAGTATAAAAAAAAAAAAAAAAAAAAAAAAAAAAATAAAAAAAAAAAAAAAAAAAAAAAAAAATACGGTAACTTACAGAAACGTTAACGGTAAGTGAGGAATTCTTCAGCGAGGTGGCACGGTTAAAAATTATTTTCCGACTAGGTAGATGTTGACGTTTATAAACCATTAATTACGAGAAAATCCATGTTTCATGCGATTTTAATAATACAATACACAATAATAACGAAAAGTCAAGTTCTTTAGTCAGAAGAATTCGGCCACTGAAACATTTTTTTCAACGTAATACTGGTCCCTGTCTATGTTGTCTCACCATCCTAATCCTGAAGGTCCATCCTGATCTCCCCCACTCCATCTAGGTAATCCTCCCAGGAGGTTTAATAGACAGTGGCTACGAGATTAAATCACATAGCCGATCCTAATGCGACTATTGAAATATTTGTTTACCCGCCTCTCGAAGTACGTTATCGTTTTAATCAACTTGTAAATCTGTGTCAACAAGCTTGACGATTGTTCTAATGATTTATGTACAGATTTCAAATAAACTATTGAATGAATGAATGAATATTTTATTGCTCTTAAAAATTTACAATTTTACAGCAAGGAGTCTACCAAAATTGATTAAGAATAAACTAATAAGAAATAAATATAGAAGCATCACAAAATAAAACTAAACAAAATACTAAATACTTACACTATATACAATAAACATGAAAAAAAAAATTGATAAATAAATAAATACCCTACGTATACAATCTTACTACTTGTAAAGAAAAAATAAATAAATCATTGAATATAAACTATCTATTATATAAAAATAAATCGCTAAATGTGTTGGTAAGCGCAAATCTCGAGAAAAACTGAACCGATTTCGCTAATTCTTTTTATATAATATTCCTTGAACTGCGAGGATGGTTCTTACTGAGAGAAAAATTAAAAAAATTGCCCGAAAAAGTCTAAAAACAACGGGTCTTTTTCACTTCCCCAACGCAAATTCCTTTTTTAAAAAAAACATATGTTCTCAATTATAATATTTTTAACAGTTAACGTATTTGGTTATTTGTGTCTAAGCAAAAAAATTTAAATAAATAAGAACATGTAATCACGTGGTGACATTAGAATCACATGTTAATAATGCAATTTAAATTAATTTATATTTGCGTCAACGAAATAAAAAATACCCCACTTTTCTGTATTCCAATACAAAAGATTCCTAATAATACTTAAAGGTATTTGGTAAAATGTAAATTATCTGTGGTAAAATGTCACTTGAAATTTTAACATCTCTTTGCTGTGCATCTATAATATTTCTAAATCTAAAAGCCACAAATTTCTATAAAATTTCTAAAGCGTTGTGTGTTTGTGACTTACTAAATATGCCTCCTATAAGGCGGCGGACAAATTCAGGCAGAACAACCCGAAATTCAAAGAATCAAAAAAAGAAATTAATTATCAATCTAATTGTACTGCCGAGGAACGTGAAAATCGCAATGAACGTGAAGATCGCAATGAACGTGAAAGGATTCGGTTAAGACAGACCCATGAAGCTCGACATTCGACTAATAATGGTGCAAGTTTGAATCGAGCTGCTGTCAATTGATTACAGTGCCTACAACTGTGTTGCTATTGGACCTATGAACTCAGTTCGACTATAAACAAATCCCAGGGGCAGTCATTATGTGTTTGTGGTATTAATGTAGAAAACCCATTTTTCTCGCATGGTCAATTGTATGTTGCCTGTTTCCGTGTTGGAAAACCATCTGCTCAGTTTGTTTACGCGTCAGGCAAAGAAACAAAAAATATCGTGTACCATTAAGTGCTACAATAAAAATGAAACTTAAGTTAGAATAAGTAAAAATAAAATGAAATATAATAAGTAGGTATCGTAATAAGAAATCTGATATTGTAATTTTGATTGTGATTTTTTAGTGACTATTAAAAGAATTTTAAGTGTTTTATAATTTTTATTTTTTGACATAATGTAATTGTCGACTTATCAAGTTTTTTTTTCTTTTTTTTTATCTTACTAGCTGTCCGGGTGTCCCGTATAGCAGAATAGGTATTAAAAAAAAAAATTAAAGAATTGACTGTTAGGCGGTACGAAGTTCGCCAGGTCAGCTAGTTCTTAATAATAAAAAAAATACTGTAAACGCACGGTCTGTCGCTTGGGTTATTCAAGTACAGACATGTTTTTACGCGAGAAATCGAATAAAACTATTGTACTTAATTTGTTTCTGACTGGAGTTTAAATTATTGGATTCTTGTAGTTGAATAATACGGACTAAGCTGACAATGATAGGGACTTGTAAGGTGTCCTTCATGAAATAAATATAATTTACACAAATGGTAGTAAAAGTAATCAACATTACGCAGGAATAATTATTGAAATTTTAACGTCCATTATTATTAACTGAGAATTTTAGGACGGATTATCTATAGGTTACCACGCTTTTCTAGCCAGGATTCTTTTTTCCAAAGAAAAGCCACCACCACATAGTGGGAATCGAACTAAACTGGAATAAAAAATATATGTGTAAAATAGAATATTGTTTAGTAAGTTATGAAAAAAAAAATTACTTTTGATAATTTGACGTGGCTGTTCAAAATTGGATTTGTTTATCTATTTTGGCGTCCACTTAGCCATTTTGAACAATAAATTGCGGTAATAATAGGCTTATGAATAAATAGACTGAAATACTCATAAAATATTCTCTGGTTTACGATGGTTACACATTTCACATGAATTATTCTGTCCTTATTTCAATTATTACTGCAATAAATTCCAGTTATATTATTTATTAGCTCAATACCACCCTGTCGTTGCTATGAGATATCTCTACAGGAAAGCAGCTGCTGTTACAATTGTGTTATTTGTCATTGTCGGGTGTTTCTAACAATTTAGGGTGCGAGGAACGAATTCTCCAGTTCCTAGCAGATTTTCGACGGGAATATTGATGTATTATGCCAAAATGTCTTACATTTATTCTTCGTAAAGTTATTTCCCAGGTCTTATTTGTCATTTGAACTTAAAATTGATATACTTTAAAAAAAAACCGAACTCTTGAGAAATAATTCCACAGACAAACTCCTTTTTTTTCTTTTTCTTCTTTTTTTTTTTTTTTTACTTAAAGAAACCATCACTGAACGAAAGTTCAACCACTTCTTCGAGTGAGATGGACCTACCTAAATCGTGCTTATCTTTTTTTTTTTTTATGGGAAGTATATTAATGTTTTGAATATTGCAATGCACTTGCTGCGGGTTTTCGATAGTTTTCGATAGATGTTTAACAAAATCTGCGATCCGTACGAAAGAGATAGGACACATCGTCGATACAAATGCAAAGTAACGAATGTGAAAAAATGCATCTTTCATTGTCAATCTTTACTAATTTCTGCTGGACTTATGTACGGCAAATTCTTGAATCTTAGATCACTCTATTAAAGGGAAAGTATTCCACTATTAAAAGGTCAAATCTGCCGAATATTTGACTGTCCAAAAAAAAAGTTATGAATAAATGTTTTTCCACTCTGAAAAGTGGTGATTTTCACATTCGATACTTTGCATTTGTAGCGACGACATACACATACACACGCACAAAACCAAAATTAATTGAAACATTTCATTTTGATATACGTTCTTGTTTTTTTAATTATTTATGCTTTAAAAAACAGGCCTGTAATCTCACTGATTTCCGGCAAAATCTATTTTTATCTGCAACATCAAGAATGTCCATGGATCAAGTATGTCCATTAGGTTTTGAATAGCCACGTAGGCCCTGCAGTCCGTGCATAAAAAACAACAATAAAAAACAATTTATTATTGTTATGCTGTCGATTTGCAATGGGTTGTTGCAGCACATATTACACAAACCACTCATAAATGAAGATTCACCGTCTTTAAAAAAAAAACGTTTTTTTCTTTTTAAATTTGTCGTTTAAAAGATAGATTGATATAAAGTGAAAGTTTATCACAACCTATCGCACTTATTCAGCCTTAGTTATCCTAATAAATAAGTATTTGTGATATTAGTGTGTCCAATTAATATTATCCTCAGAAAAACATCAGGATACCTTATATCTTGAGACGAGATAGTGGATTTTATCTCCCTTAATTTACTACCTACCTCTATTTTACAGTCACTCATATTGCCACTCCGAGAATATTAATTAATTTTGATGTTCTACAGCATCGGGCGCCAGGATCTACACCAAGAGATACCATCTGCAGTGACTCTTTCTAGATTAGAAGTGATAACTTGTTGAAATAAAGATTCTTTTGCTGGGTCTGAAGGGTTTTCATTAATAACCGAAATACAGAATGGAAATTCATCAATTTAGTTTTGGTTTCGATGACGTTACTACAATCTTGACTCGCTTCAATCAAGTGAACGCTCCTTAAATAGTTGGTCTACCACTCCCTGATAAAGCAACCGACCTATAGTGTGTAGCTAATTATTAGACACCGTATTGGCCATTCATTGCTGTGCCACAGCTACTTGATTACAGACCTTCATGTTAACTCATTAATGAAACTATCAATAGAGAGCTATCTAGACCTTAGAAGGATATAGTATAGCTGCAGGAAAATAGGAGGAAGTTATTTATACAGAAATGAAGCTCATACAAATCTAGAAGAAGAATTTAATTTAATTGACATCCAATAAAACTTTAGTTCAGTATAATAAATTTTGAATATTTTAATTGTTATTTGATAGCACACATTTCCAGAAGTGGACATTGCACACATTTTATAACGTAGAACATTTAAATCTTGTCAGGAATAAATAATTATAAGCCTAAGTTTAAAAATTAGACAACCGAAACATATAATAAAACTAAACATGAATTTTGCAAAAATATCAAAACGTTCTCGACATTTGAAACCAAAATTGGACGCCTTTAAACGGAAAAGAACCAAGTGCCATCTGTTAATTCTTTAAAGAATTGGCTTTAAAGTTTTTTGTGGGTATAAAATTCCTTTAATATCTGATATGTTTTATTCATTTTCTCTCATTAAAATAAACTGTTGTTATGGTAATGGGGTTTTATTTTTATATTCCTCACCTTGGTTGGTATTATAAACTAATACCCTTCACCTATTCATAAAAAAAATTATTTTTATAGTTATTGATAAAGTGGTGCTTGATTCCTTTCTGTTTATTACAGCATACTGGATGCACCATTTCACTTTTCTTTTTTTTTTTGTATTTTTTCTTGCTTTAATGACAACATTATATTTTAACCAGTTTTTTATTACTATATAAATTTTCTAATTCTCTGGAAGATAGCACCAAAAGCTCAATTTCGTTGGTTCCTTTCCGTTTAAAGGCGTCCAATTAGAGTTTCCATTCTGAACTTTTCACACTAAACCGCGGTTAAAAAAATGTATAACTTTCGGAGGCCGATTAACAAACAAAAGTGTTTTCACCTCATTCACACTGTCGCTTTCTGCTAATTGAAGCGGTAGGAGGTTGGTTTTGATGCATCCAAAACTACGATTTATGCTGTTAAGTTTATTAAGAATTATTTAAGGCTCAAAATAAGTAAAGATCACCAGTGAACGTGTAAATGGGGCACTCAAATAAATTATATAATTTTATGTAGGATTCACCATTCGTGAGTGGTTTTTAATCCATAAGAGGAATCCATCTTTTTTGCCTTCTTATCCACTGTTAATTGTGGCTCTGACTCCAAAAGTGCTATAA
>CAMPFC010000115.1:0-16307 GCA_946811695.1 Gonocerus acuteangulatus
CACAAGACATCTCTTATATCTACAAGCCACTTGCAGCACAAGACATCTCTTATATCTACAAGCCACTTGCAGCACAAGACAACTCTTATATCTACAAGCCACTTGCAGCAAAAGACAAGGTATTTATATCTACAAGCCACTTGCAGCACAAGACAACTCTTTATATCTACAAGCCACTTGTAGCACAAGACAACTCTTATATCTACAAGCCACTTGCAGCACAAGACATCTCTTATATCTACAAGCCACTTGCAGTAGTCCAACAAGACAACTGTTATATCTACAAGCCACTTGCAGCACAAGACAACTCTTATATCTACAAGCCACTTGCAGCACACGACAAGGTTTTTATATCTAAAAGAAGCTTATATTTATAAAACAATTTATATATATATGCCTACAAGAAGCTTGTAGTCAAACAGTTTTTATATCTTCAAGCTGCTTGTAACACAAATTGTGCTTCACCAAACCAATGTAAGCAAATAAAGACCATCATGGATACCCACCTATAAATGAATGTATAAATAACCTCCACCATATCGTCCCTACTATGTCAAATGTGCAAAACCTTGTTTTTCAGATTCGAGACTTTGCTCTTGGATTGTGGACGATACGGGTTGTCGTAAATTGTCGCAATTCTAACCCCTTTAGAATAGCCTTTAATGCCTTAAATAAAGTATCGAATAAGACCATTTTAGCACTTACCTCCGAAGGAAAGTAGCTATTTCAATATATTACTTCGTCACTTGATTGACTATGATCGGTTTGCATATTCGATAGTTTGACATGGTAGGGACGACATGGTATCTGGATATGTTATGATCTAAGAAGTTGAAAAAAGACGACTTCGTTTTGCAAAGGAGTAAAGGTTTATTCATGTAGAGCCCTAGGTGTCAAAATGTTTGTTTCACCAAGCGAAAGTTGCTATAATCATTTCATACTATGCAATTTATTAAGAAATTGAGATTATGTAGTACAAAAATAATAGAAACCAGCTTATTACTAGTATGAGCTTACCACAAACCGAAAATTTAGATGTGTTTCTATTTTTTTGGGATTTATGTTTTCTTGCTATGGCTCTCCACTTTTTTTTATAACCCAACACTAATGAGATAATCTTAATACCCGAGTAATATGCACATTAAAAATGTGGGGTCTTTCCAAGTAAATTTAAATAAAAGAAGGATCTTCCGGGACGGAATCTTCATTCCCCCGCCTCGAATGAGTAAAGCAGACAGCGAGACGACGTAGGCCAGAGAATTGACGGTGGGAGGGGAGAGGCAGTATAACAATATATGCGGACGGTGTACGTGTCCTGGGACGTGAAAAGTGGACAAAAAGAACAGAGAGATGACCAAGAAGGAATGCCAGAAGGGCTTGTTTATGTCCATCACGTAGCTACAGATCTGGAGTAAGGGCTTTGCGGAGCATCAACCTACGCTCTCAAGCCCCACTGCCAAGCCTTATCGCGGCCATCTTCCTTCAAGATGTACTAGCATATAGTCCAGGGTTTATACTGGAGTTTATATTCTTATACAGCTCTCTCTTTAGCACAATCTCAGAGGATTCCGTAGAACCTTTACTTCCTTCTTTTTAGCATCATTCTGTGAATATCTTTAGCACCTCCTCAACGATGTCCAAAACCCTCATTGGGCACTTTAGAATCATCGTTTATCGTTCTCCGGATTGCTTTAGATCCGTCCTCCAGATCTCTACAATACTTCCCTACTGTACCCTTTACATATTCCTACAGACTAGTCAGACACCTCTGTATAAGACTCTTTAGAACCTTTCTGTGAGCCTCTTTAGCACCTCCTCAATGATGTCCATTAGTCTCGTTTGGCTCTTTAGAATCATCGTTCAGCGTTCTCCAGATCGCTTAAGATCCGTCCTCCAGATCTCTACAATTTTTTTTTTTTTTTTCATTTAACTATTTATTTGATATAAAAACAAAACATGATATAAACATTGTGTACCTACAGACCACAAGGATAAATTTACAATATAAAACAATATGGGCCCAGAATAGTTGGATTATTCTATCAGGAGTGAGATAACTATACATAAACATTTACTCATTAATCCCTAACTGTATATTCTATTGTATATCTCTACAATACTTCCCTACTGAACCCTTTACATATTCCTAAAGACTATTCTGACATCTCATTATAAGACTCTTTAGAGCCTTTCTGTGAGCCTCTTTAACACCTCCTCAAAGACGTCCAAAACCCTCGTTTGGCTCTTTAGAGTCATCCTTCATCGTTCTCCGGATCGCTTTAGCTTCTCCAGATCTCTGCAATACTTCCCTACTGAGCCCTTTACATATTCCTACAGACTAGTCAGACACTGTATAAAACTCTTTAGAACCTTTCTGTGAGCCTCTTTAGGACATTCTCTCCGATTTCCAAAGCCATCGTTGGGCGCTTTAGAATCTCCCTCCTGACCTTTTCGTACTTTGCTTCTAGATTTGGAGGGAATGAAACACCAAAAACCTAGAACTTTGCTTCTAGATTTGGTATGAAACACCAAAAACCTAGAACTTTGCTTCTAGATTTGGGGGGTATGAAACACCAAAAACCTAGAACTTTGCTTCTAGATTTGGAGGGTATGGAACACCAAAAACCGAGAACTTTGCTTCTAGATTTGGAGGGTATGAAACACCAAAAACCTAGAACTTTGCTTCTAGATTTGGTATGAAACACCAAAAACCTAGAAATTTGAATAGTTTGCCAACTAAAACGCTATTACATCCAAATATATTTTTCTGAACTAAGTGATCTAATTTAACTTAGTTTTGAGCTTTTTACCACACATTTTACCTATGAAATCAGGGGGCTGCAGCCTCCTCAGCTCCCCCCGTCTTATATACGCCCATGCTCTTACTTAAATGTAGGACATTCCGCTTTGGAAGTGACAAACGATTTAGACAAACTTCAAACATATCTGGCAATTTCATTCCCCTGAATGAAGTAGTATACCAAGCAATCAATAAAAAAAATATTTTTTTAAACTGTCTTTAATGAGGTTAAGGAAGAAATATTCAAAACAATGCGCATACATTCTTTCTCTTTAACTTCTAAGGAAATATGGTTGAATTGGAAGAACGACTTGTACGGGAAACAATCTTGGGCTTATTGTTGGCCCTTGTGAGACTCCAGGCAAAAGTAAGAAAATAAATGTTATTCTGAGTTTAAAGCTTTGTTGCTTCCTAATCAAGGAGGAAATGTTACAGATATTTGCCAATCAGGCCATGAAATAGCTTTGTTGCTTCCTAATCAAGGAGGAAATGTTACAGATATTTGCCAATCAGGCCATGAAATAGCTTCGTTGCTTCCTAATCAAGGAGGAAATGTTACAGATATTTGCCAATCAGGCCATGAAATAGCTTTGTTGCTTCCTAATCAAGGAGGAAATGTTACAGATATTTGCCAATCAGGCCATGAAATAGCTTCGTTGCTTCCTAATCAAGGAGGAAATGTTACAGATATTTGCCAATCAGGCCATGAAATAGCTTTGTTGCTTCCTAATCAAGGAGGAAATGTTACAGATATTTGCCAATCAGGCCATGAAATAGCTTCGTTGCTTCCTAATCAAGGAGGAAATGTTACAGATATTTGCCAATCAGGCCATGAAATAGCTTTGTGGATCACGAATTAAAAAAATAAAATAACACTAGGAACGGCCATCCTAGTTCACCTTAATAAGGAAATCTTGGAAGGAATAGGTTATTAGAGATATCCTGTTACACCCCAAGATGGATTCTATTCCTATTTGTGGAGAACTCTATTATCCAAGATAGAACATTATGTATTCCGATCAGGAAATAGTAATCTGACGCAACACAAACTGATTGCATCCTTGGACCGGCCGGAAATCTTATCAGCTTGAAAAACCGTCTTTTATATTATTTCTCCGATTGGTCGGGTGGCCGAAATAGGAGGGCTATTTCATTTGTGGGGGGGGGGGGGGTCGCTCGTTTCTTTTCTTATTTTCGTTTTTTCCGCCCCCGCGTGGCGTCAGGTCGGACCTGTCGATATCTTAAGACTGGAGGCAAAATCAAGAACTGAATACGCTTTATTTCTCCAGCAGACTTCCTTGACTCCGTAATGGTAAACTTTATGTGGAAAATTATTAAAGTCCTGATTTTTATTATAACAGTTTTATTATTAACAAGTTGTGCTCAACAACAACAAAAAATTAATTTCAGAGTACCTATCTGTCATGTTTATGTAGAGTTTTACTAAATTTTTGTAGTAATGTCGTGTTCTGACAGTAAGTTTCAGGAGAATGTGGATGTAAAATCTTTTATAATATATATACATATATATATATATATATATATATATATATATATATATATATATATATATATATATATAAAATAAAAAAGAAATCAGTCCCATAACAGGCCAAGAGGGCCCTGAGGGACAGATACTATGGAGGTATTTGATTCATGATTATACGTCACTCGAGGGAGATAGTGTGGTCAGTAATATGCTGCGGCCGCCTGAGTTTCCCCTTGGCTGCTTCGACTGCTGGAGTCATTAGCACCCAAGGTACCCATTATTAAATTTATTAAAGGCTGGGTTGGCCTAGGGACGGTCAGGGAGGCCGAATTCAACCCATGAACGAAGACACTAGAAGACAAAATCTTTAGTGCTTGCTCGGGATTTGAATTGAGGCCTCCAGCTTATTAGTCCAGTGCTCTACCACTGTGCTAACCTCGCCCCTATATATATATATATATATATATATATATATATATATATATATATATATATATATATATATATATATATATAGGTAAAGGTGGTAATATGAGCCCTGCATGTATTATGAGCCCCCTCAATATCTACTTATTTGGCGGTGATAATTTGAAATGATAGTTCATTAAAGGCTTTCACCACTGGAGTGTTCTCACTCAGTTACAGCTGATAGTTTGTGAGGAAAAATGTTTTATTTGCTTTCGTGATCTGAAAAACTTTAAGATGTAAGTAATTAGCTTATAATTATAGTATATGTCCATTCAAAATCCATCTAGTTCCTTATTGACTAGTGTAGAGGACATTTCAGAGATTATTTCTGTCTAGATACAATGTAATTTTTCAAGTAAAAATGTATCGTTATGTGTGTTCGAATTCCTACATGGCAAGGGTTGTAATATGAGCCCCCGAACTTAAGGGCTCCGTAATGTACACAGAGTGGCTTACCAACTGTGTGAAAGAAATGGAATTGAGCACCCATTCACAGGAGATGGTTTCATTGGAAGAGCTGGGTTCGACCACTTCATGAATCGCCACAAGAATGTTTTGTCTGTTTTGAAACCAGCTGCAACATCGTTTTTCAAACCTAATGGATTTAGTATTGAAGCAGTCGACAATTTCTTCGCTATCCAGGAAGCCGAGTACACCAAACACAACTATCCAGCTGATAGGGTGTTTGATGTGGACGAGACTGGAATATCAGTAGTTCAAAGTAAAATCCGGCGAATCATTGGATTGAGAGTAAAGAACCTTTGTACCTTCGTGTTTTCCCCCGGAAAAACACGGACCTATTTTTATCAGATAGCCTCGGAGAACTGTGGGTGCAACGAATCTGCGAAGTGCGTGCACAAACTGACCTCGCTGGCTGTGAGAAGGATCTTTAGGTTTGTGATTGAGAAGAGAAAGTCATAAAGCAATTAAATGTTTCCTTAATAACGCTTTCCAAATTACTTTATAAAGTATTTTCTACTTTGTAATGCATTTTGAAGATTTTGTAATAAATGAAAATGTCATACATAAGTCATTTTATTTCTCTTTCTTAGGGGCTCATATTACCAGCACGAAAAGATTTAATAACAAATTGACATTTGTCAAATTTCTTTTTTTTCATATACTTAAAGCTACCGAAAAAAGTTCTTATTTTATAAGTATGTTCACAAATAATTGTAGTTAATGCTCTGAACGAATATTCTAAAAAAACTTCATAGGCAATTACAAAAAAAGGGAAAAACAAATTGGGGGTTCATATTACCACCTTCTCCTCTATATATATATATATATATATATATATATATATATATATATATATATATATATATATATATATATATATATATATATATATATATATATATGGGGGCGAGGTTAGCTCAGTGGTAAAGCACTGGGGTTCAAATCCCGAGCAGGCACTAAAGATTTTTTCTTCTAGTGTCTTCGTTCATGGGTTGAATTCGGCCTCCCTGACCGTCCCTAGGCCGACCCAGCCTTTAATTAATTTAATACTCGGTACCTTGGGTGCTAATGACTCTAGCAGTCGACGCGGCCAAGGGGAAAATCAGGCGGTCGGAGCATAGTACTGACCACACTATCTCCCTAGTGTGCCGTATGGTCATGAATCAGATACCTCTATAGTATCTGCCCCTCAGGGCCCTTGTGGCCTGTTACGGGACTGATTTTTTTTTTTAATATATATATACTTTTCCAATTAAAATAAACTTAAACTTAAATATTTAAAAAACAAAGAAAAAAAAAAGAATATTATTATGTAACTAAATGAATTGAGGGTAGTCATCTTTATTATGAACGTCTGTGAAATATGTAAACTGCATTATCGCCTAATAATAATACTTGGTCAATTCAAACGAAAAATTGTGGCGTTTGAAACTGTAGAAGATTGGTTTGCTTGATTTAGGGTTTTAGGACAAACAACTGGTAGGTCAACATTGCCACATATGTTTGGTTTGAACTCATAATGTGATCAAGCTGTTTGTGGATTTTGTATGTATAGATTAATTACTCTTTCTTTTCCCCCAGTATTTTTTTTTAATTAAAATTATAAAGTATACATAATAATATACACATAATAATTACACAGCCAGTGTTTATATATCGAAAAGAAATACTGCTTGCCCTAATAAAACTGTCAGCAAGATTAGGTTTGCTATTTGGTATCATATACTGGTTTTCCAGAAAAATGGTAAACAAACAAGGCCTTTTTTTCAGTAAATATGGATACGCCTTGCCTCTATCTCCCATGCTAAAAACTGAATCTTTGAGGCTCAATATCTCCAAAACGAGTACCGCTTGGAGGGTCATATTTTGTCCAAAGTTTAGAGGTGACTTTATTAAACATGTAGGCAAATTTATATAAAAAAACTTGGAAAATGAATCCTCAATTAATTTATTTTAAGACGTTTATTTAATTTACTACAATTGATACATTGCCCGAATCAAACAAGGAGAGATTTTTTAAGGGTTGTCTTTTGGGATTTTAAGGATTGCACCATTTCAAGAATCGCCTCCGAAGGCCTAATGTCAATTTTTGTAAAGAACTCAAATGTTGTATGGATCAGAAAACATATTAAATACTAAAATGTAAGCAAATGTTTGAGAAAAATCATATATTTAAAGGGCTCTAACTTCGCTCCAAATGGACCAATTGACTTTGTTGAGTTCTCAAAAAAATATTATTTTTAAGCTCTGAAAGGCATTATACAGGAAATGGTCGTTTATTTTGGTTAGCGACTTCAATAAAAAATATTGTGGTTTAAAATATCCGAAATTATGAGTTTTGGGGGTGAGGCTTAAACGAAAAGTTGAAGCGTTTTTCTGACCCCGGATTCGGATTCAGCGACCCCAAAAATATATAGTAAACATGGTCTGGTCCCTGGTTCTGAACTTATTTTTGTGTGTGTCTGTGTTATTGTTAGGTGTTGTAATTTATGTATCTGATTCTTGTATCCACTGATTATGTTCCACCCTCGTGTCTTGTACACAACACCATAGAGAGATTGACTTCTTCTTCTTCTTACTCCAATCGAATCTGCATGATAATAGGATAGTATAAATCACAATCAGTTCAGATTTTCTAGATCCCCGTTTTTTAAACGGGCTATTTAGTTCTGGGATGAGAATTTCTCCATCATCGCCCCCTGATCCCCCCTTCACGCACAATTTCATATTTATTGGACTAACTTGAGTTTTTATCAGATTCGACACAAAAGGGCGAGCAAAATAATGACTTCATTATGACTTTTATAGCCTAAAAGTTAATAGCAGTCATTATTTTTCTTAATTAGATATATTTTTCCCATCAACTGCATCATTAGCTTCTATTTGATGTGGAAGTCCATCCACAAATTAAAAAAAGTATTACAGCTCCGTGAACTAGGAAGATTCATATGAAAGGCAAAGGTTAACGCACTAGCGACAACAAAATATTCACAATTAACTGTTTCAGTTATAAAAGAAAAAACAAACAACTACATCTTGAGGTTTAAAGAGCCCAGCTCAGACGCCATAGGGCACGAGTTGCTGTCTCAAAAAACAACTACATCTTGAGGTTTAAAGAGCCCAGCTCAGACGCCATAGGGCACGAGTTGCCGTCTCAAAAAACAACTACATCTTGAGGTTTAAAGAGCCCAGCTCAGACGCCATAGGGCACGAGTTGCTGTCTCAAAAAACAACTACATCTTGAGGTTTAAAGAGCCCAGCTCAGACGCCATAGGGCACGAGTTGCTGTCTCAAAAAACAACTACATCTTGAGGTTTAAAGAGCCCAGCTCAGACGCCATAGGGCACGAGTTGCTGTCTCAAAAAACAACTACATCTTGAGGTTTAAAGAGCCCAGCTCAGACGCCATAGGGCACGAGTTGCTGTCTCAAAAAAAAAATCCAACTCACAGGAACGTATATTAGCAAGAGTTAGGTAGTTGGTTTAATCATTTTTCAATAATTTTGAATTTTTTTGAAGTGCCGGAAATTTTTTACTTTAAAAATAATTTAATATATATATATATATATATATATATATATATATATATATATATAAGTGACGTGTCTGTCTGTTTGTCCATCTGTTTGTTTGTTCCTTATACAAATCCACACGGTCTGACCGATTTTGACCAAACTCGGACTGTGTGTGGTAGGTCTTGATACGGAGGAATCTCCTAGGCTAGATCAAAATAGTCAAATTTCAAAATTTGGTCAAATGGTCAAAAGTTTTGTTGAAGAAAAATTCGCTACACAGAGCTATCTTACTCGGAGGCTGTGTTGCTGGCCTCTGTCGGATGTTTTACGAATTATTTCGGCCATTTTGAATAATGTCTAACAATTTATTTTTTGATGTTGATAATTAGAATAACTTGAACTCATTGATGACTTGACATCACTATATAATCATGTAATGCAGTTACAGTCAACAGTCACTGTCTAACTAAGGAGCGCTGGCCTTTCTTATTGGCAGGCTGCGGTGCTGGCCTCTGTCGGCTGCTTCAAGAATTACTAGACAGATATAAACAAATTCACACCGTTTGTCCGATTTTGACGTAACTGGGTATACAGGTAGATCTTGATACGGGGAGAGTCATAGGCAGAAAGTAGGTGTAGCATGGCACACTGGGTAACAGCTAGTATACAGGTAGATGTTGATACGGGGAGAGTCATAGGCAGAAAGTAGGTGTAGCATGGCACACTGGGTAACAGCTAGTATACAGGTAGATGTTGATACGGGGAGAGTCATAGGCAGAAAGTAGGTGTAGCATGGCACACTGGGTAACAGCTAGTATACAGGTAGATCTTGATATGGGGAGAGTCATAGGCAGAAAGTAGGTGTAGCATGGCACACTGGGTAACAGCTAGTGTACAGGTAGATCTTGATACGGGGAGAGTCATAGGCAGAAAGTAGGTGTAGCATGGCACACTGGGCAACAGCTAGTATACAGGTAGATCTTGATACGGGGAGAGTCATAGGCAGAAAGTAGGTGTAGCATGGCACACTGGGTAACAGCTAGTATACAGGTAGATCTTGATACGGGGAGAGTCATAGGCAGAAAGTAGGTGTAGCATGGCGCACTGGGTAACAGCTAGTATACAGGTAGATCTTGATACGGGGAGAGTCATAGGCAGAAAATAGGTGTAGCATGGCACACTGGGTAACAGCTAGTGTACAGGTAGATCTTGATACGGGGAGAGTCATAGGCAGAAAGTAGGTGTAGCATGGCACACCGGGTAACAGCTAGTATACAGGTAGATCTTGATACGGGGAGAGTCATAGGCAGAAAGTAGGTGTAGCATGGCACACTGGGTAACAGCTAGTATACAGGTAGATCTTGATACGGGGAGAGTCATAGGCAGAAAGTAGGTGTAGCATGGCACACTGGGTAACAGCTAGTGTACAGGTAGATCTTGATACGGGGAGAGTCATAGGCAGAAAGTAGGTGTAGCATGGCACACTGGGTAACAGCTAGTATACAGGTAGATCTTGATACGGGGAGAGTCATAGGCAGAAAGTAGGTGTAGCATGGCACACTGGGTAACAGCTAGTATACAGGTAGATCTTGATACGGGGAGAGTCATAGGCAGAAAGTAGGTGTAGCATGGCACACTGGGTAACAGCTAGTGTACAGGTAGATCTTGATACAGGGAGAGTCATAGGCAGAAAGTAGGTGTAGCATGACACACTGGGTAACAGCTAGTATACAGGTAGATCTTGATACGGGGAGAGTCATAGGCAGAAAGTAGGTGTAGCATGGCACACTGGGTAACAGCTAGTATACAGGTAGATCTTGATACGGGGAGAGTCATAGGCAGAAAGTAGGTGTAGCATGGCACACTGGGTAACAGCTAGTGTACAGGTAGATCTTGATACGTGGAGAGTCATAGGCAGAAAGTAGGTGTAGCATGGCACACTGGGTAACAGCTAGTATACAGGTAGATCTTGATACGGGGAGAGTCATAGGCAGAAAGTAGGTGTAGCATGGCACACTGGGTAACAGCTAGTGTACAGGTAGACCTTGATACGTGGAGAGTCATAGGCAGAAAGTAGGTGTAGCATGGCACACTGGGTAACAGCTAGTATATAGGTAGATCTTGATAAGGGGAGAGTCGTAGACAGAAAGTAGGTGTAGCATGGCACACTGGGTAACAGCTAGTGTACAGGTAGATCTTGATACGTGGAGAGTCATAGGCAGAAAGTAGGTGTAGCATGGCACACTGGGTAACAGCTAGTATACAGGTAGATCTTGATAAGGGGAGAGTCGTAGACAGAAAGTAGGTGTAGCATGGCACACTGGGTAACAGCTAGTGTACAGGTAGATCTTGATACGTGGAGAGTCATAGGCAGAAAGTAGGTGTAGCATGGCACACTGGGCAACAGCTAGTATACAGGTAGATCTTGATACGGTGAGAGTCATAGGCAGAAAGTAGGTGTAGCATGGCACACTGGGTAACAGCTAGTATACAGGTAGATCTTGATACGGGGAGAGTCATAGGCAGAAAGTAGGTGTAGCATGGCACACTGGGTAACAGCTAGTGTACAGGTAGACCTTGATACGTGGAGAGTCATAGGCAGAAAGTAGGTGTAGCATGGCACACTGGGTAACAGCTAGTATACAGGTAGATCTTGATAAGGGGAGAGTCGTAGACAGAAAGTAGGTGTAGCATGGCACACTGGGTAACAGCTAGTGTACAGGTAGATCTTGATACGTGGAGAGTCATAGGCAGAAAGTAGGTGTAGCATGGCACACTGGGTAACAGCTAGTATACAGGTAGATCTTGATAAGGGGAGAGTCGTAGACAGAAAGTAGGTGTAGCATGGCACACTGGGTAACAGCTAGTGTACAGGTAGATCTTGATACGTGGAGAGTCATAGGCAGAAAGTAGGTGTAGCATGGCACACTGGGCAACAGCTAGTATACAGGTAGATCTTGATACGGTGAGAGTCATAGGCAGAAAGTAGGTGTAGCATGGCACACTGGGTAACAGCTAGTATACAGGTAGATCTTGATACGGGGAGAGTCATAGGCAGAAAGTAGGTGTAGCGCCATGCTACACCTACTTTCTGTGTTGCCCAGTGTGCCATACACTGGGCAACAGCTAGTGTACTATAAGAGCAATACGGGTTATGAAACGTGGAATTTTCTAGCCAGAACTTACGAATTAGATCGACATTATATGCTGGTTTCCTTTTATATCCTTATATAACTGAAACGTTTTTTATATCCTTTTTGCTAATAAAAATTTTAAATTTGTTCAAGATCAGTGTATTTTGTACAGAGCGATCCGAGCATCCAGCAGACTAGTGGCATAGCTTTCTGGTGGACTGCACTCCCTAGAGTTTGACAGCCAACGAAAGGATCTGTTGCGCTGGTGGTTTTGCGGTTTGCGGCCAGAGCGGTGTTTGAGCAATGTGAAGAGTAGATGATGCAACACCGGTAGAACAGAAGGTATGTGAGGGACTTCAGGTTCTGCTGGCGTCGAAAATTGGATACTTACCCATAATCACAGGTACTAGGTAGTTATTCAACAAATATCTCCTTCACAAGAGTTGCGTCGAATCACCGAATTTTACACCAAGAAATCAGAGGAATTTTTGGAAAATATCTTGAAAACTTTTTCGATCCAACCTAGAAGATACTAGAAATTATCTACTCTTGAATTCATGCTCAATACAGACAATATTTTTGGTATCGCTTGTCGTACATAATAATTGAAGTTGATTCTCTTATTTTGGCAATAGCTGTTCCCATATGAATGTGTATGGAGGAGTACAGTTGCAGTTTTTGTGTTAAGTTTGTAAAAATAAAAATAAAAATAACAATAAATAAATGTAATAACCCAATAAAAAAAACACAATAAAATAAAATAAAAATCTTGACGGTAAAAATCCTCAAGGAAGCACACCCAAAGCCATGAGCACGGGATGTTTTTTGTTGAGTGACCGAATTCCATGGTATGGAGATGATGACCATGAGGGTTTTCGCCCTAAATATTCAAAACAAACAAAAAAAAAAAAAAAAAAAAAAAGAAAACAGAGAACATCATTAACCTCGGCGCTAATAGCCAAGATTTGTTGATGCGCCGTAAAAAAAAATCATTAACCGTTCAATTGTAAGTTAAATAAAATTTACTTTTATAACGAAATGTGTCATAGAAGAGATGTGTTTAGTTTGCATTCTAAAGTGTTTTTGGAAGTAAACATTTTCTGACCTACTTTTGAACGCTTTTGCTCGACCTTGTCCAGCGAAAAATTTCTTGGGGTAACTTTTCTGTTATCCTTACACATAAGTTAGGTTATATAAAAATGTTGGGGCTGACGTTCGATCATTTCGTAGTAATGATTTGGTCAACAAGAAAAGCACGGAACTCGTAATTGATTTGAAAATTTGACTAAAATATGTCAGATCCAGCCGGGTGTTAAATCATGAGCGCCTTTTTCTTTTAAATGTTAGACTATTTACTATAGCATTAACAATATATTTTGATAAATCTTGAAATTTGTTTTGGATTTTTTATAACAGTAGGTATAAAAAAAAAAAAAATCAGTCCCGTAACAGGCCACGAGAGCCCTGAGGGGCAGATACTATAGAGGTATCTGATTCATGACCATACGGCACACTAGGGAGATAGTGTGGTCAGTACTATGCTCCAGCCGCCTGATTTTCCCCTTGGCTGCTTCGACTGCTAGAGTCATTAGCACCAACCAAGGTACCCATTATTAAATTAATTAAAGGCTGGGTTGGCCTAGGGACGGTCAGGGAGGCCGAATTCAACCGGTGAACGAAGACACTAGAAGAAAAAATCTTTAGTGCTTGCTCGGGATTTGAACTCAGGCCTCCAGCTTATTAGTCCAGTGCTCTACCACTGAGCTAACCTCGCCCCATAACAGTAGGTAAAGATATTCTAAAGGTTTAATTTAATGATATGACATTTAAACAATTAGAAGGACATGAGAGTTTATTTTTGACAGAGGATTTCTAAACTACTACAAATGCAGAGGTTTATTTTTTCAAGTTTCTACTTATGAATAATTCATGAAGTAGGTACTTGTCCCGTTTGTAGGATAGGATCCTTGCGCAAAACGGGTACTAATATCTTAAACGGGGCACGGAACTCATTATGCAAACTAGCTGGCTTCTTGTTGCGTGCTCTTTCAACAGGGTAACAATGTGGGACAGTAGGAGGGTGGGACGGTGGAGGCCCGGTGCTGCAATGTGTGGATGGGTGCAGGAAGGAGAGGATGTCATTTCGGGAAAGGGGAAGAAATTAGAGAGAAAGGTTGTGTTTGTAGGGGTATCTGTCGCGTCCGATTTGCATGTGAGAGTGTTGGTGTGAGAGATGGTGTATGGGGTACTCAGATAACTACATTGTAACTACTGTATTCGGATATGAGAGGGGGGAAGGGTGTGTGTGTGTGTGTGTGTGTGTGTGTGTGTGTGTGTGTGGTGTGTGTGTGTGTGGTGTGTGTGTGTGTGTGAGAGAGAGAGAGAGAGAGAGAGAGAGACTTAAGTGCTTGAGAGGAGGTCTGAAGAATTTGAAATGCGTTTAGTTACTTTGCAGAAGATTTGCTAACAATAAAATATCATAGGAGCTAAATGTAGTTTTCACATTATTATGACAATACTCAAGGGGGTGAAACTAGACCAAAAATGTTGTGTTCTGCCAATCGCCTGTTTCCATCTGTTCTTGTTCCTGAGATATGCTGTTCTAATTGTTATTTAGAGAAAAAAAAAAACGTGTTTTTCATAGAAAAGCTCCAATTATCTCTCCTTGCACACATTATTTTTCAACGTTACCTTATTTTTTTAAATCAGTATTTTCTTTAAGGCTATAGGACTTTCAATGAACACATATTTTTCAATCTGCAGTTATAGTGATGTAACTGCATATAAAGTATGGAATTTCTAAGGGAACTAAGTGCCATTTTACAATTACAATTTCATTTTTTGACTGCAAAGTAATCCATGTTTTTGCTCCAATGCTCTGCTACTACCAACAACTAACCACAGCCAACAAGAGTAGCGCATAGATCTTTTAGCAGGGCATTGGCGCAGGAACATAGATTACTTTGCAGTGAAAAATGAAAAATTGCAAAATGTCATTTAGATCCCTTAGTAATTCCACTCTTCACATAGTCTATTATTGCATATTGTATATATTGTAGTTTATAGCATATTACAGAATTTTGTTAAGATTAGATTAGGATAGAGATTATTGGAGATCCTCTGAAACTCTGCCAACAAATTTGAAACCGGACTTAGTAAATCCCATTATTCTTGCACTGAGGCTTTACCTTTCTTCTTAAGAAAGAAGAAATGTGGAACTGTAATGTCTCAGGAAAATCTGGGTATTCGAAATTATAAGAATTGTACTGAACTACTGTACAAAGACAGCCCTAAGGTAGACAGGGGCCTGGGAAGGAGAGAGACGAGAGAAAGATGAAGAGTGAGGTCGTGAACGGGGGTTACTGGGAGTGGTTTGCATACAGGATCCCCTACGCATGCGTGGGTTCAGGGACGCCGAGATCTAACGGATCTCAAGTCATATACAATTGGTATAGTAAAAAAAAAATATCAGGAAATCATAAACTAAATCAAAATTAACGACAATAAAAATTATCAAATCATGAAAAATGTTTGATTGCTGGAGGTGTGTTAACACTTGCACATCATTCAGCAAGACACCCACTATAATTATACAAGACTTACCCTTTAAACCAAGTTGAAATGTGTATTACCTGAACGCACACCCTGGATACTTCTTGAAGTAAGCTAGGTTCAGGTCGAGTTATAAATGCTTCTTTACTTTTTGTCCAGTCCTATATCTTCCTGAAGAATTTGTCTCCTGCTTGGTCCGAAATGTTTGACGTTAAGAGTATTCTGGGAAAAAGGTCTACAAAACTGCAGAGAAACAAGAAACGCGAATTGCTACAATACCACGACGAGTCACCTTGACACGTCAAAGCAAGCTCTGACTCAACCTTCCATTGACTAGATGATAAGGAACTACAGCTGATAAGAAATTAGGACTTAAAATGAAAATATCTTTATATATAAGAGGTTAATTCTTGAGAATACAAGAATAGGGCCTGAGAGCTCAGTTAATTCTCATCAGTAAATCACGTCACGCAGAAGCTGGTTAAGTATAATAACACAGCTATATATATAAAAATCACGTGTCTGTCTGTTTGTCCGTTTGTTTGTTTGTTTGTTCCTTATAAACATCCACACCGTTTGACCGATTTTGACCAAACGTGGCACACAGGTAGGTCTTGACACTGGGAGAGTCATAGGCTAGGTTAAAATCGTCCGTGACACACAGTTCGGAGATCACGAGTTCGAAACAATGAAGCCAAATAGTTACAGATTTGCATAATTATATTTTAATATTAATTATTTGGTTTCTAATTTATGTTTGCTTTTATAGATGCAGAAAGTAGGTGTAGCAAAGCACGGCGGGTAACAGCTAGTGATATATAAAAATAATCTTACTTATTTTAAATTTTATCTAACCAGCTGACTCAATTTAAAAAAAAGGATGTCTGT
>CAMPFC010000116.1:0-15955 GCA_946811695.1 Gonocerus acuteangulatus
AATAAATAATATACAGGGTGTCCCGTAAATGTCTAGTCATATTGTGAGGGGTGATAGAGGACCGTTAGGGGAACAAAAAATGTTCTATGACGATTTCCCGAATTCTCGCCCGTAAGGGAGAAAACGTCGTTTTATTGTTTTTTCGAGACACACGTGGTTGTTAGAAGAATAATCGTTGTAGCTCTGTCTCAGGTGGTTCGACTAGAAAGGGTGTGAAACCAATCGAAAGCTGAGTAAATTTACTATAAGACTAGTTTAGAGTAAACGTAAAAATGAATGAATGTAAGTATGTATATCTTACCAAAACATAGCTATTCTAAATTTCCTGACATTTTCTTGATATTTCTTACCAGCGTTACTCCTCAATGGGCAGGATCTGAGATTTCCGGGTTTCAGAAAAACTTCCTCATTTAACCAGCTTTCCATTCATGTATCACAACCCTGTGTTATTGAAGCATTTGAACGGTTTAAGAACAAATGTTTAAAAAAAACATGGATCTGTGTAAAGAAAATTATATTTTTTTCTTCGGTTTATTCAATAAGCTGAAGATAAATATTTATTTTTATAAATGTTTACATAATTATTAAGTAAATATATACTTAAAACAATAAAAAAAATTACTTCCACGAATATAAAAAAAATTCCTAAAACAGTAAATAAATAAAATACACATTTATTTTGAATTTATTAATTCAGGTAACTAATACTGGGTCCAGGAGGCGGCCATTAAGGAACCCCAACCATACATTAATTTCAAAAATTATTATTTTTACCTAGATTACGCATTTGAACACATTTTTACAGGTACTTATATTTAGAAAACAAATGCTTTACCTTAAATTAATACTGATGGCTACGCTTGTGAAACTCACTGGGATTCTGAGCCCATGCGTTTTTGTTGTGGTAATTAAAAATTCTATCCCTCATAAATAATATGTACATAGTTCTGTAAAAATGTGTTCAAATGCGTGATATAGGTAAAAATAGTAATTTTTGAGGTTAATGTATGGTTGGGGTTCCTTAATGGCCGCCTCCTGGACCCAGTATTAGTTACCCGAATTAATAAATTCAAAATAAATGTGTATTTTATTTATTTACTGTTTTAAGATTTTTTTTATATCCGTGGAAGTAATTTTTTTTTATTCTTTTAAGTAAATATTTACTTAATATTTATGTAAACATTTACAAAAAAAATATTTCCCTTCAGCTTTTTGAATAAATTGAAGAAAAAAATATAATTTTCTTTTCACAGATCCATGTTTTTTTTAAAACTCTTGTTCTTTAATCGTTCTAATACTTCAATAACACAGGGTTGTGACACATGAATGGAAAGCTGGTTAAATGAGAAAGTTTTTCTGAAACCCGGAAATCTCAGATCCTGCTTATTGAGGAGTAACGCTGGAAAGAAATATCAATAAAATGTCAGGAAATTTTGAATTGCCTTCTTTTGATAAGATATACATACTTACATTCATTCATTTTTACGTTTACTCTCAACTAGTCTTATAGTAAATTTACGCAGCTTTCGATTGGTTTCACACCCATTTTAGTAGTACCACCTGGGACGGAGCTACAACGATTATTCTTCAAAAAAGTACGTTTGTCTCGAAAAAACAATAAAACGACGTTTTCGCCCTTATGGACGAGAATTCGGGAAATCGTCATAGAACATTTTTTGTTCCCCTAAGGGTCCTCTATTACCCCTCACAATATGACTAGACATTTACGGGACACCCTGTATATATATATATATATATATATATATATATATATATATATATATATATATATATATATATATATTCTCTTACAACAATTTTCCAAAACTGAATTCAGTGATACTCTGACCTGAGAATAGTTTTTACCTCAAACAATCACAAAGAGCAAATTAATAAAGACTTCTCATTCAACAAATTTTATTAGATCACTTCTGAAGTTTACTACAATTTTTATTTGTAACAAACTTTGTATGCTAGTTAAAATATCATATTTTCTTTGTCATAACCGGCAGTAACTCATCAACTGTCTCAAGTTATTATCCCTAGGGTTATTAAGAAGGATTGGAATAGATTTGGTCATTATTTTAAATTTTTTTACATCCTCGCTTCCAGCTGCGTCAAAGGGCCAACGTAATATGCGGGGTACCTCCCCTGAATATGAATTGACTAAAATACTCAATACTCAATTTCTTGTTATCTTGGTTCAATTTTTTTTTTTTTTAACTTCATTTTCTTGATTTTCTTTACTTCTTATTTCGGTTAAAAAAAAAAAAAATGTTAACAAAAGAAAATTGTATAAAGTGTATTGCATGACAGATGCCCTTACATTATAAGAAAAAAGTCCGTCACGCAGGAGCTGCATAACTAAGCACTTTCCTCAGAATTTGGGTAGTGTAGACTGCTTTCCAGAACAATTTGCTTAAAATATCCTACATAAATAAAATAAAAACATGAATAGTTCTCTTTTAAATTTGTAATGAGTAACTGATCAATTATTAATTTGCTTCCAGAGTTATGTTTACACATGGTACCTACTAAACTATGTAATAAATACAAAAAACCTCATATTATCGTATTTTGATCTAACGCAGGAACAGGATACAGTCACTCTAGTGGTAGAATGCGCTCCTTGCGGTGGCTTTGTGAACCTACGTTTGGCGGGCTTTTCTATTGAAATATATTACAAATTAAAATCCGCTTTACGATTGACCGATTCAGCTCATTTTTACAACACTTCTTTCTCATGAGTTACCCATGACGTATACCGCGTTTCGTTACAATACAGCAGAAATTACGACCGGTATGAGTATATTAGGAATTTGGGTCCGGAGTAAACCCCCCCCCCCCTTCTAATGAACCGATTTAGTTTATTTTTACAACACATATTTAACTGTAGATTACCACTACGAATACCGAGTTTCGTCGAAATATACCAAAAATCACGGCTGGTAGTGGCGAATTGGTATTGTGGGTCCGGAGTAAACCCCCCCTCCTAATGAACCTATTTAGTTTATTTTTACAACACATATTTACCTGTGGATTACCACTACGAATACTGAGTTTCGTCGAAATATACCATAAATCACGGCTGGTAGTGGCGAATGGGTATTGTGGGTCTGGAGTAAACCCCCCCTTCTAATGAACCGATTTAGTTCATTTTTATATCTCACTTTTCTCTCTATATTACCACTACGAATACCAAGTTTCGTTGAAATATAACAAATATTACGGCTGACATAGTCAAATTAGTGTTTTGGGTTCGGGGTAAACCCCCCCTTCCGGTGGACCGACTTTGGTGGTTAACGAACTCGTTCAATCGTTTGCTAATTGAATGCTATATACCAAGTTTCGTGACGAAAAAACAAAAACTCTGGCCGCTATCGTGTTAACAGACACATATACATATATATATATATATATATATATATATATATATATATATATATATATATTTTAACGGGGGTCATTTTCGGTGTCTACTAGGTAGGATCGATAAAGATTTGAAGAAATTTTTCAATAATTCCGTCATGAGTCCAACCTCAATAGCTACTTTCCTTCGGAGGAAAGTGCTAAAAGTGGGTAAATTTCTTTAAGATGAATACTATCTTTAAATACTGTTTTACAATTTTTTTATGAGCTTATATACTTCCTTATCGAAGCAAAAATGATATCCAAGATCGTTTATATGGTGGAAAAATTATAAAGTTGTTTTTACATTGACTGCCACCGGTCCTGCTTAAATTAAATTAAAACCCATCTTTTTCATCTTTATTAAAAAAATTAAGAAGGAAAAAATTAACATTTTAGAACATTAAACTTTAAAATCATTCCTCTTACAACTATGTTTTTCAAATCGGGCGATACACTAGCACCATAAATTTTCACCCGATCAACTTCAAATTCAAACTGTAGCTTCCTAAAGATATTTTCAAGTAAAGTATGTAGCCTTTTGTTGATTCATTGAATTATAACGATTTTATGACCAATTTAAGACGGTTTATTTATTTTTTTTTTAAAGTGACACATTTTTGACAAAATAATATTTCTTAAAAATCCCAGGAACATTATTAGATTTTACCTTCTTCTGTCCAAATAATTTTAATTTTTTGTTCAAGATTAAAAATTGCCGCCTGAAAGCTAAGACCGTGAAAAAAGGGGGTTTTAGTTTATCAGAAACGGTACCGCCATTTTGTTTCAAAAATTATATATTTTATTATTTTTAAGGGGGAAAATATTGATTTATTTGTTATTCTTCAATTGGAGAAAATTACTCTGGTTTCGATCACCTCTTTAAGGAGAGTGTAACTATCCTAACTTTTGTGTCACAAATCAGAAAAATTTCAACCTTCAACTACCGTTGCTAGATTATTACTATTAGGAAGCAAATGGCATTTATATCTGACATTTCGAAATAAAATTAATATAAGCATAAGCGATACCAATACTAAAGTTAGTTTTATCTTAGATTAAAAAGTTTCTATAATTCGATACAAACTGTATACATATGATCAACAAAATATTGGTAAACTTTAAGGATACATTCCTTGTATTCCATTATAATATTGCCCAGAATATAAACATCCTAAGCTATTGTGCTTTAGACAGATTGAAGAGGGAAGCAATATCTACTCCTTTATAACTATAAGGGAAGTCAATTTCCACGGAGGAAGAGCTGGGAAATGGAACATCCAAATAGCACAATGCTTAGAACATGGCTGTTCTTGAATAGAGTGATCTTCTCTCGAATTGTTTACATTCGAATCATTTCAGGAATATAATATGTTTTTCTGCTTTGATATGAAATACATATACCATTTTAGAATAACAGAAGCGCTTTAAAATGAAATTTGATTTGAATAACTTAATTTCAAAACACATTTTTACTTCATTCGTAATATGTCCATTTACGAAGAGAGGAATATATCCATTTACGGAGAGAAGAAGTAGTCCTTACAAGACTTAGAATAGGACATAAACTACTAACTCACTCTTACTTGATGACAAAACAAGACATACCACTATGTACAGAATGCAATAAGACATTAACGGTAAAACACTGCACAGACTGCAGGAAACGTGATAACATCAACATGCCATATGATATGTACGAACTTTTGACAGATGGTAGCCCGCACATATCTATTATTTTAGACTTTTTAAAACACATAAAAATTTACGAAGGAATATAGCAAAAACGTAAAATTTGAAGTATGTTAAAATTAATTTTATAATTCAATTTTATTTGTACAAAATAAAGGGAAAAGATTTAGTTTATTAAAAATAATTTATTACTTATCTGTTTTTTATTTTATAGTTGACCTTTATGTTTGGTATTTTTATTATTCTATTTTTTTTTTCTCTTTTTGCCCTTTTTTTTGTCTTGTATAGTTGATAGATTCAGTTATTTAATTTTTTATTTAAATGTTTTATTTTTGATGTGCTAGACCTTTTATTTTGCTTGCACTCTAGGTGTTTATAGAGCTAATCGCCTAGTTGCTAGCTCTTAAATCATAGAAATAAAAAAAATATCCATTTATTTTCATTATAAAATATATAAAAGCATATATATATTATGTTGTCAAAAGAATTACCTGTTATTTTGATTGTAACAAATGATGTTATATATTTTTTATAAGTAAGCAATCTTACAAAAAAGAAAGAGAAAATACTTTAAATTCTTAAACAGCATTCAACAGTCATAGTTTCATTAGTCAGAAACGCTTATAGGAAAAAATTGTAATGCCATAAAAAAAAAAAAAAAAAAAAAAAAAAAAAAAATTGAAACGATTTGACATATAAGTACAATATGAGGTCAATTTACGAACATATGTGTACAAATCGCTGCTGGTCCTGGTTTCATTTGAGCAGGTGAAATACTTTTGCATCGGCGCATAGTGATGCCGGGAGGGTAAAAACCCCCAAAACCGAAGGGGACCAATCGTGTTTGAACTAAGATTTTTTTGTGCCTATTGTGAATTCAGATTGTGAATATATTTGTAATTTAACTCTATAATCCTTAGTTTATTTGAAGTAGAAAAAAAGGAACATAATATGTTCCATGTTATGGTCTTCGCTCAGTTTTACCTAAATTTATTGGACTTGCTGTAGAATAAAGTTGATCGCTGTACTCGGCCTATAAGGGATTTACGAAATCCACTTTATCATAATTATTTTCTGCAGAGAGTTGTAGAACATTTTGAGCTTCCAAGTAAATGTAATTAACAATGAGATCTCGTGTGAAATTGTCAAAGTTATTCCTTAAAAGCGAGAACAGTTAACAATATCACAATGGTTTGTTATTTATTCGATTCAGCACGCAAAAATACATTTGGAATTAAACATATCTCCACCAATTAAGTAAAATATGACTTTTTAAATTGAATACTTGCAGTTCTTCTCGAGGTTCCTCCCTTCCTCCATTGGCAGCAAACCCGCTTATGAGGTTGACCTCATGACTCACTCCGGAACATCAGACTAGAAAATTTTTCGTTTCAGAACCCATAGTTCTCTCTAAAATAACGGTGGTTCAATTGTATATATATATATATATATATATATATATATATATATATATATATATATATATATAGCTGTGTTCTCCCTTCTGTGAGTTACGGCTGCCAAACATGGGCACTGACCAAGGAGCAAGAATCCAAGCTAGTAGTGTGGCAAAACTCCGTCCTTAGAAGCATGATGAACTACAGGAGACGGGATAAAGTCAGGGGTTCATTTATGCGGCAAGAATCTGGAGTGACAGATATAGGCCTGCATATAAAGAAAATTAAGTGGAAATGGGCTGGTCATGCCAGATTGCAGGATAGCAGGTGGACCCTGAAGGCTACGGAATGGATTCCGCTTAACTTAAGGAGGAGACGAGGAAGACCATGCAGGCGTTGGAGTGATGTCTTTAAGTCCGTTGCTGGTCCGAATTGGATGAACGTTGCCAGGAACAAAGACAAATGGAAAGCAGTGTTGGAAGAAACAGGGAACTCCACTTCCTAGTTGGGTTGGTCGCCAGGGAAGTTAGACCATTACCCCCATCAAGGGGAGGCCTGCATGAGAAACATGTATTTGTAAATATTGTAAATAGTAATTTAAAAAGAAATGAATTTAAATTTTTATTACTTTTTATTTTGGTTATTTTTTTTTTGGAAGTAGTTTTTTTTTTTGTTTGTATTGTTCCTCTTATGCAATAAAGGCTTTATTTATTTATTTATTTATTTATTATATATATATATATATATTTATTTATATGTATATATTTTGGTCTGTTTGTTGTCTCATCGGCTCAAAAATGGCTCCATTTTGATGAAATTTGGTACAAAAATTATTTGTCTCATTTGAACAGTCAAGTTCGTTACTGAGCAGAATCCGTCCACCGGAACATGGTTTTTGGAGCGAAATTCTCGCACGTTGTATTTTTTTTTTTTTTTTTTTTTAATGGCATTAAACAGTAAAATGAGTATTTTAGTAAAACAAGTTAAGAAAATGTGAAACAGTGTAATAGTATGACATAGGACAGAGGATTAATTTACGCTTCGGATACTGTCGGTTTCCTGTTGTGGCACCTTAAACTGTCGGTTTCCTGTTGTGGCACCTTAAACTGTCGGTTTCCTGTTGTGGCACCTTAAACTGTCGGTTTCCTGTTGTGGCACCTTAAACTGTCGGTTTCCTGTTGTGGCACCTTAAACTTCCATCATTGATTTCATTTCATCTTTTTTTTAATAGCGGCAATGGTCTAAATCGACTCTGCACAGTATAATGCTTAAAAAATAATACCAATATCAGAATGATTCAAGTACCTACAGCTCTTTTCCCAAAATATGGCGTTTAGCACCATTGTGCGCCGTTATGTTACTATAATTACCCTTACTCACTAAATCACTATAATTATTGGTTGAACTCCAAACAAGGCCTATGATAATAAATTTTAGAAATATCTTTTCCTGCCCCCCCCCCAAAAGAGCCAACACTGCTGCAAATGTGAGACCAAATTTTGGTTACTGTTTGAATGGACTAGTTGAGCCCGACCCGGGGTATTATCGACGAGTAGAGATCGAAGGGGAGCAGGTTCTGGGCTCCGAGGGAACTTTAAGATTCCGAGGAGTTTCCCAGTATCCAAGTTGGAAGGAGGGGGCGTTAGGGTTTGAATTTAGTCCCATCTTACAGGGAGTCCCGCCCCTATACCATGCTTCGGCAAACTCAAACAGAAATTGAGTCAGAACTGAAGAAATTCTTACTTCAGAAGCCAGTATGTCTTATGCTCAAATAACTCTCGGACGAATATGCTATTTCAACAGCCCTTTATACATATTCCTTCCGTATGGATATAGTTTAATAATAACCACATCATAGGATAAGGTAATAAACAAAAAACAATAGCATTTATTAAAAATCCGAACTATATAAAATATATGAAGGAAAAATACATCTATAAAAATAAATAAGTAAAATAAAAACTAAAATTAATATATAAATAAAAATAATAGTAATTTTAGTATATTAATTGGTGGAAACAAATTAAGATATTGTGTTGTATATATAATATACGAAAAACTTTACCAATAAATAAAAAATCTAACAGAAATTGAGTCACAACTGAAGAAATTTCTACTTCTGAAGCCAGTATGTCTTATGCTCAAATATCTATTTCTCATATTCCAATGATACATATTCCTTCCGTATAAATATAGTTTAATGATAACCCTAAATTAAGATAGTATAATAGATAAATTACTTAACAGAAAACAAATAGATGAACTGATAGTATTTTTTAAAAAAACACAAACTTTGTAAAAATATATGAAGGATAATTACAGACGTAAAAAATAAGCAAAATATATATATATATATATATATATATATATATATATATATATATATATATATAATTAAAAACTATGTTAGTTGTGACGACTATTGTGTCTTTCATCAAGAGACAAAACACAGAAAAACTAACTGTATAAAAAACTGTTTCAGACCTATTTGGACTTAGAGACTTGAACATTAGGGAACAACTAAAACTTTTAACATACAAGAGAATACAGGCATTCCAATCCAAAGTCCTGCGCAAAATAGTTAATGCCCGTTAACATGTTTACAATAAAACCCTTCAAAACGACCGCAAAACGACCCAATTCCTAACCTTTCAGTATTAACTGCCTGCTCACCACAATCCCAAAGCTCAAACCCTCTGCGATCAATCCCACCCCAAAAACCACCTTAGGGGCTAAAGTGTTCTTGGCATCGTGATCAATTTATCAATTCTTCTAGGCTTCTTCCCAAGTCCTTACATTATTATAAATAATTGTATATTTATAAACATTTTTATAATTCATTAGAAATTTTTTATTTTATATTTTAGTTATTTATGTATGTATTATTGTTACTTATTTTTTTTAATTTTATTATGTGAGATCATGAATAACTTTTGTATTTGCATACTTAATTAATGCACCTTATTATTCTGCAAGTGTTAAATAAATCTTGTCCTTAAAAAAAATACATATTTAAGAAAAACGTAACCAATGTATAATGAGTAAAAAAAGAGAAAAACATCCATAGATTCATACAAAATGCACAAACAACAGTAATACATTCTAACTGTCAACAATACACAAAAAAAATCGGGCAATTGTAACTTGAAGATTGTGTGCCTTAAAAATCGGAAGGAACCAAATCATTTAAACATAACTGAGAAATTATTATAAATTTATACTTACAATTATTTTGAGCAAGTGACTAAATATATATTGAACATATCACAGAATGCGTATGCTTTGTATTAAAAAAGTTATTTCCTTAATGAATTCCTATGAATGTTTTCTGCAAATGTCAACCGTCACGAGAAAGCTGTAGGAAACAACTTATTTTGAAAAAGTCCGTCACGCAGGAGCTGCATAACTAAGCACTTTCCTCAGAATTTGGGTAGTGTAGACTGCTTTCCAGAACAATTTGCTTAAAATATCCTACATAAATAAAATAAAAACATGAATAGTTCTCTTTTAAATTTGTAATGAGTAACTGATCAATTATTAATTTGCTTCCAGAGTTATGTTTACACATGGTACCTATTACACTACGTAATAAATACAAAAAACCTCATATTATCGTATTTTGATCTAACGCAGGAACAGGATACAGTCACTCTAGTGGTAGAAAGCGCTCCTTGCGGCGGCTTTGTGAACCTACGTCTGGCGGGCTTTTCTATTGAAATATATTACAAATTAAATCCCCGCTTTCCGATTGACCGATTCAGTTCATTTTTACAACACTTCTTTCTCATGAGTTACCCACGACGTATACCGCTTTTCGTTACAATACAGCAGAAATTACGACCGGTATGAGTATATTAGGAATTTGGGTCCGGAGTAAACCCCCCCCCCCTTCTATTGAACCAATTTAGTTTATTTTTACAACACATATTTACCTGTAGATTACCACTAGGAATACAGAGTTTCGTCGAAATATACCAAAATTCACGGCTGGTAGTGGCGAATTGGTATTGTGGGTCCGGAGTAAACCCCCCTCCTAATGAACCGATTTAGTTTATTTTTACAAAACATATTTACCTGTGGATTACCACTACGAATACCGAGTTTGGTCGAAATATACTAAAAATCACGGCTGGTAGTAACGAATTGGTATTGTGGGTCCAGAGTACCCCCCCCCCCTCCTAATGAACCGACGTAGTTCATTTTTATATCTCACTTTTCTCTCTATATTACCACTACGAATACCAAGTTTCGTTGAAATATAACAAATATGACGCCTGACATGGTATATATAAATTTCAATGGCGGGCTTTTCTATTGAAATATATTACAAATTAAACCCCCGCTTTCCGATTGACCGATTCAGCTCATTTTTACAACACAGTTACCCACGACGTATACCGCGTTTCGTTACAATACAGCAGAAATTACGACCGGTATGAGTATATTAGGAATTTGGGTCCGGAGTAACCCCCCCCCCCCTCCTAAAAAACCGATTTAGTTTATTTTTACAACACATATTTACCTGTGGATTACCACTACGAATACCGAGTTTCGTCGAAATATACCAAAAATCACGGCTGGTAGTGGCGAATTGGTATTGTGGGTCCGGAGTAACCCCCCCCCCCCCCCCCCCCCCCCCGTCTACGAGGTAGGATCGATAAAGATTTGAAGAAATTTTTCAAAAATTCCGTCATGAGTCCAACCTCAATAGCTACTTTCCTTCGGAGGAAAGTGCTAAAAGGGAACCCCTTTTAATCATACAATATTTTTGAATTAAATAAAAACAGTTTTTCTTGTCTATTATTATTGCATGTATGGTTACGTATTGAATTTACTCAAAAATCTACATTACCCTTTCACCTCAGTAATTTTCACTAAGCGATCCCATCAAAATCATTTTCCATCGACGAAACCAATGCCGTCACTTTTGTGTCACTCCTGACGCAACATTAGGCATAAGGCAGTTAAGAAACATAGGTTCCTTAGTGACAGTTCACCTCCATGCGCAGTACCTGGTGTTCCGAGGTGATGTCTCGCCAACGCATATTTACGTTCTTGCCTATCCAAGAGATCCACTATAGCAAAATTTCAAGGTTAAACGTTACCAACTCTCCGACTTCAGGGAGATATACGAATAATCCAATTGAAATCACAAAATATTTTGTTAATAGAACCTTTACTCCAAACGTAACCAAAAATTTAAATTTCTTAGTTTTCATGAGTGTCGATTAAATTTTCTTTGGAGGTAGGTACATTGTTCATGGAGCATTATGTTATGTTTAATCACTCAATAACAAGTCATATTTTATAAGATATTTTGTGAACCGAAATTACCTCCTAGAGAAAAATGTACGACGGTATTCATGTCCAGCTCGTATTTTGTAGAATTATGAATGAGGAAATATTGAATGCATCGGCCCCGGCAGAGGAAGGGTATACAAGATTTCAGATAAATATTGAATAAAGGGCACGTTTACCCTATTTTATGAGTCATCACTTCACTTTGATAGATGTATGAATAATGTACGTCCAGCTATGGGGTCCCTCGTGAAAAGGCATAAATACATAGTTATCTTCTCCCTAAGGTTGATGTATTTATTCAGCGTGATAGGAGTTATCCCGGGGGGAAAACACCGTCATTGGATATTTTATCCTATATACTGCTAGATTGCTTGCACGACGAGCGAGTTTCGAGACAGTTACACAATCACCAGTACAGGAACTGTGTAATTTTTTAAAATGCTCACAATATTTGTTCTTCATGTGTGTATCAATGGATTCCTCTGGTCAATGAAATTGACCTTTGAATCCACACAAAGTTCTTTTAAATAAAAATTAAAATAAAATTATTAGATTACATTTAAAAAAAAAAAAAAGAATCATTGAAAGAGGGTTAAGATGTAGAGGCTGAAGATCTGCTGCCAATCGGTCTAGAAACAAACAAGATTGAATGGGTGACCATCGGATCGGATTGGATCGGGTCGGGACCAATGTAGGCACCTCCATTGAGATTTTGTGTTTGTTTTTCTTTCGACTGTCTGTGGCTATCCGATCGGATAACGACCAATGCCCTTAAGCGACAAGCTTTCACAAAATTTATAAGCCACACTTATAAGTTTAACTATATTTATTTTAGCTATAGTTTTATTTTATGGAGATGTTTTAGAATGTGTGGATTTTTTTTAGAAATTAGTTCAGACATGAAATGTGGCGTTTTTAAATAGGATCGTGTTTTAAATTGTTGAAGTTGCATGTCTACTATTATTGTAGTTGTCTACAATGTGATAGAAATTTGTTAAATGTTTATTTCCATTTCTTAATCATATAATTAAGTATTCATCTTGTATTGATATATTATATAAATGGAGATATTCTTACTGAGCCTCACAAAGGCGCTATGAAAACAAATTATATAACAAAATTCGACTCGCAGGAACTGCGTCATCTTAGCGTGGTTCAGGTTCATTTTTTTTTTTTTTTTTTTATTTTTTTTTTTTTACGGCTCATCTACATCTAGGTCATTAGCGCCGACATCCAGGGTTTAGCGAGGAATTTTACCAGCGAGCCGTGGGATGATAAAATTCCTGCCGGAGGTTGGGAATCGAACCCACCTTCTCCCGCTTATGAATCCAAGGCGCTAGTCATTAGACCACGGGAGACCCCGGTTCCTGTTCATATCCCTATTCTCATTTGAAAAGCATAGAATAGAAACAGATAATATTTTCCTCGGACTTTGTTCAAAGGGTTTTATATATACCTATATACCTATACCTGGGGTCGGGTCCGCAAGACCCTAGAAACCTCTTCTACCGATACTTCATTTCATACGTTTCAATGAATAGGAAAATATCAAAAATTTTCACATATTCCTTTGTTCTTTTACTATAGTAATAATTCTACAGATAAAATCAATTAAAAAAAAAAAAAAAACAAAAAAAAAAACCAACAGCATAAAGGCAATTGAAAATATTCAAAAGACGTCATCGAATCTTTTTCTCTTGGCAAGGTATATTTCTAACAATGAATTGTTTTTCTTACTTTGCCTAATCTGTTTTATTGTAAAATACATTATCCAACTATAAGCAATTAAAAAATAACAAGGAATAAAAACAGACAAAAAGAACAGTTCGAATAAGCAAAATCAATTACTTTAATGTTTTAAGCACTTATTTCTCCGATTGACATCGCCTAATCAAAACTTTCATCAGAGCCTTTTTTGTAGAGCATTTAGTAAGCTTTCTAATGGTATTCTTTTGTTTACCATGATTCTCAACCTTTTTCGAGATATTAAGGAAAATATACAAAGTTACCAAAACTTTTTATGTCTGTTAATAAAATATTTTATTCTAACCCTTCCTTAACTCCAAACGTAACCAAAATTTCAACATATTAGTTTTAATGATAGTAAAACATGCAGAAAATGTTTCAACTGAATCCCATGATTCTAAGTACCCAAAACAAAAGTCCGTCTCGCAGGACTGCATCATCTTAGCGCGGTTCCGTTCATATCCCTAGTCTAATTTGGAAAGATTAAAATAGAAGCAGTTATTATTTTGGTTCCACCAGTCTTTTTTTTTTAATTAATTATTATAATGGCGTGTCAACCCTTAAGGTCACTAATGCCATTCCTGTGAGTAGTAAAGTCTTGAAAGGTCATGATTTACAATCTTACCTGGAAGGGTCTGCTACACTAGAAACGGACCCGCTAGGGACAAGGTCTTGGAATCTTGGAAATATATATTTCTAACAATAAATTGTTTTTGTTATTTTACTTAACCAGTTTGATTGTCAAATACATTATCCAACTATAAGCAAATAAAAAATAACAAGAAATAAAACAGACAAAAAGAACCATTGGAATAAACGAAATCAATTAATTTAAAGATTTAAGCACTTTTTTCTCCTATTGACATCGCCTAATTAAAACTTTCTTCAGAACCTTTTTTGTAGAGCATGTAGTAAGCTTACGAATGGTAATCTTCCGCTTCACAAGATTGTCAACGGTTTTCGAGATACTAACGAAACTATACAAAGTTACCAAAACTTTTTTTGTCTGTTAATAAAATATTTTATTCTAACCTTTCCTTTACTCTAAACGTACCAACAATTTCAACATATTAGTGTTGATGAAACTCGAACATGCAGAAAATGTTTCAACTGTATCCCATAATTCTAAGTACCAAAATCAAAGACAAAGAACCCTCCCTAGGAAGGACAATAGGCAGTTGAAAAGCTATATATCATGGAAATCCATATCTCTAACATTAAATTGTTTTTCTTATTTTTCTAAACCTGTTTTATTTTCAAATACATTATCCAACAATAAGCAATTAAAAAATAACAAGGAATAAAAAACAGACAAAAAGAACAGTTCAAATAAGCGAAATCAATTACTTTAAAGTTTTAAGCTCTTATTTCTCCGATTGACATCGCCTAATCAAAACTTTCATCAGAACCTTTTTTTAGAGCATTTAATAAGCTTTCTAATGGTATTCTTCCGTTTACAAAGATTCTCAACCTTTTTCGAGATATTAAGGAAAGTATACAAAGTTACCAAAACTTTTTATGTCTGTTAATAAAATATTTTATTCTAACCCTTCCTAAACTCCAAACGTAGCAAAAATTTCAACATATTAGTTTTAATGAAAGTAGAACATGCAGAAAATGTTTCAACTGAATCCCATGATTCTAAGTACCCCAAACCAAAAACGGTATTCAAAAATTATTTTTCCAATTTTCTCGAAAACGGTTAAAGCTATCGCCTTGAAAATGATTTGATTCGTTTCCCTAGCCCAAGAAGCATATAAAACGAGTACTTACAAGCTTATGAACTCAAAAACGTAAGCGTTACAATTTTTTTTGCGCGAATTTCGCCCCAAACGCCATCTTCCAGTGGGCGGATTCTGCTGGTTAACGAACTTGACCTTTTAAATTGGACGACAGATTTTTGTACTAAATTTCATCACTATCGGACCATTAGGGAAGCCAGAAATGAGCGAACAGACAAATATATATATATATATATATATATATATATATATATATATATATATATATATATATATAAATATATATACAAATTTGAACCACCGTTATTTTCGGTCTCTAGGGGTTCTGAAACGCGAAATTTTCTAGGCGGCACTTTCGGATTGTTTCATTGTATCAACCTTATAAGCGGGGTTCATCCCTATGGGGGAGGGAGGAACCGCGCTAAAACGGTATTCAAAAACTATTTTTCCAATTTTCTCAAAAACGGTTAAAGCTATCGCCTTGAAAATGGTTTCATTCGTTTTCCTAGCCAATGAAGCCTATAAAACGAGTACTTACAACAAGCTTATAAACTCAAAAACGTAAGCGTTACGATTTTTTTTTGCGCTAATTTCGCCCCAAACGCCACCTTCCAGTGGGCGGATTCTGCTGGTTAACGAACTTGACCTTTCAAATCGGGCGACAGATTT
>CAMPFC010000117.1:0-15768 GCA_946811695.1 Gonocerus acuteangulatus
AATCTTGGTAAACGGAAGAATACCATTAGAAAGCTTATTAAATGCTCTACATAAAAGGTTCTAATGAAAGTTTTGATTAGGCAATGTCAATCGGAGAAATAAGAGCTTAAAGCTTTAAAGTAATTGATTTCGTTTATTCGAACTGTTCTTTTTGTCTGTTTTTTATTCCTTGTTATTTTTTAATTGCTTATAGTTGGATAATGTATTCGAAAATAAAACAGGTTAAGTAAAATAACAAAAACAATTTATTGTTAGAAACATAGAGTTCCAAGATTCCAAGACCTTGTAACTAGCGGGACCTTTTCAAGTGTTGCTGACCCTTCCAGGTAAGATTGTAAATCCTACCTTTCAAGCCTGGTGGAACCAAAATAATAACTGTCGGGGTTCGGTCACTGCTACTTAATAAAACTACATTTTATCGTAAAAATGGTTTTATTATTGTGCCGACGTTTCGGCTTGAACTTCAAGCCTTCATCAGGGCTGTAAATACAAGTAGGACATATTTAACACTAATATATGCACATATCTATGTAAATATACCTAACATATATATATATATATATATATATATATATATATATATACATATATTTATATATTTATATATAAGCATATACACATACACACATATGTACATATATATGCCCACATACATACACATATGGGGTATATATTATTAAGTAGCAGTGACCGAACCCCGACAATCCCTACCTTGCATCATCAACGGTCAACGATCTCCTCTCAACAAAATAATAACTGCTTCTATTTTAATCTTTCGAAATTAGACTAGGGATAAGAACGGAACCGCGCTAAGATGAGGCAGTTCCTGCGAGTCGAACTTTTTTTATAGTACAGCGATTTAATTTTAAAAACTTTAAAAAATAACCCAAAGTTATTCAGAATGAAAACTACCTACATGTGCAAAACATTCATTACTTCAGTGAAGGGTTTGCTGGGCAATATAAAATGAAATACAACTTAATTTTTATCACTTATAACTGTACACCAGTAACTAACATTAAAATTTGAAACATTAAGTTTTTGATCTGTTAACTTGCTGGTTTCAGTTTGTTTTGCATAGTTGAATTTTTGATTTGCGAATTGCATTTTATCACATGCATTTGCTTAATAAAAACTATGTCTTTAACAGTAACCCATGGACTGTCCGAACTTATAGCAGGCTCAATATCTACTTGGCTCATACGGAGAATTGTAGTGTCTGTCATTAAACTAGATGCAACATTAGCAAACTCTACTGAGTTTTTTACATTTTTAGTTTCAGATTTTCTCATAACTTCCATTAGAGGCCAAGGATTTTACTCTTTCTCCCACCCTATCTACAACACGTTTGTCATGAGCTGTAGTAAAATATTTCCGCTAAAACTTTTTGTGAAATTTTTCTGAATGTATGTAAAGCAATCTTGACATATATTTATTTTTAAACTGAGACGATGGATTATCAATGTAAATAATTTCATTTTGACAAATCATTATTTTTTATTATAATATCATATAATCTTATCAAAAGTGCGTATACAGAATTCATACCTCTATGTTTAGTATCGGAACAAATGAGAAAAGTAGTGCATTTGTTTTTGAAAAATAATGCTGCTGTAAATAATTGAACAGTTTCTCCACTCCGTTTGACCAATGTTGACCAAACTTGGCACACAGGTAGGTCTTGATACGGTAAGTGTCATAGGCAAGGTGAAAAAAATCTACCAGCTGTATGTTTGTTCCTTACAACTATATAATATAAAGTTGGTGTAGCATGGCACACTGGGTAACAGCTAGTGCTTAATAAATATCTCACAAAAGCTTTTCTGAAGTAATTTTCGATGAGACGATCAGATCGTCTTCGAGTAAGGCACAAATCAACTAAATGATTGACAAATCGATAAAATCATAGGATAAAACATGTTAATTTCAACTCGAATTGATCATTAATCGTAGGCCATATTAATCATATCGGAAGTTGGTCATCAATCAATCATTACTCATCAATCATTGATAATCTGTACTAATGATTGACATGACTAACGATGTAAACACATTTAGTAATACCATCATATTTACACATTCTTTCTATTCATTGGGCTTTAGAATTCCTTCAAGAACCAGTTAATCATCAATCGTAAATCAAGGTCTTTTTTAGTATTTAATCAATTATCTGAGTAAGGTTAGTCAGTAATCATCAATCATTAGTCAAAGCATGTTTAATCATTAATCATCAATCATAGGCTAGAAAACAGTGAGTCGTCACTCATTAGTCTTGGAGAAATATGATTGATCGGTCATCAATCGTCCCAATTACTCATTCAATCATTAGTCTTTAGTCATGAAATTAATCACAGTTTGTCCTACTCTAAGCACGTATTGCTAGTTTTAAGCACTTATATCTCCGAGTCGGAGAAATAAGTGCTTTAACCAATAAAGTCGTTGGTTTCGTTTATCGGTTATGTTTGTCCTTTTACCTTAGTTTTTTATTGCTTGATATTTTCTTAAGTGCTTTTAGTAGGAAGCAGGATATGTAAAATGAGAATCCATTTTTTTTTGTAGTTAGAAATAGAGCTTTCCGAGAGAAGTATTTTCCATTTCTGTAATCCTTTTAGTTTCGTTCTTTAGAACCTGTTTTTTCTCTATTTACCTCAATTTTTAATTGGTTTTGTTGTTTTTTTTAATTGCATTTAACAGTGAAATGAGCATTGCAGTAAATCAAGGTAAGAAAAAGAAAGAATCATATATGTAATTTTTCACCAACGATTAAAACATACTAATAGCTGTTTCTATTACTTTACAAACGTCACTAAGGATAATAAGAGCGAAGCAATGCTAAGATAACGCAGTTCCTGTTTTTGTTAATAATTTTGTTCATTTTTTATCTGCATCCATGTTAATCATTTGGATCTTAAACCAGTATTGATCTACCTCTAATTTAAGCTCTAGCTATAGCACATACTTACTTTATAATAGACCGAGAGCCAGCAACGCACTTTTCATGAAGTGTTTTATGCACCCTGAAATTTTGCTATAATATACCTCTTGGGTAGACAAGAAAGTATATATGTGTTTCCTGGACATACCTTGGTGCACCAGGTACTGCGCATAGGGGAAAGGTGCAAAACAATATTGCCTAAAAGTAGAGTTTTATTCAGAAGCCAACTATTATTAATGAAATAAATGGCAAATTAAAACAATTTTCAAATTAATAACAAATAAGGCAGGCACTTTTAAGGGGGTTAAAATGATAATAATAAAAAAAAAACTAAGTACCTAGTTCTTATTTGTAATAATTAATGAAATACTTTATTCACGCTGCGATTTAAACAGCGTCTTCTATAAACATATTTGGAAATAATTGCAAAAGGGCAGAGACTTTTGTGGGGTTTAATTATCAGGAAACATGAAAATAAATGTTACTTATGATAGACTGGAATACACTGCGCGTAACCGTAAGAGTGTATGACACGACTGCACAGTGTTGGTTGTTTTCTGTGCTCTCATTGGTTCTTGCTCACATGATCTTGTACAGCTGTTCCGGTTTTAATGGTAGCGAAAATAAAACTCTCATTTAATATTAGAATAAAAACAATTAATTTTTTTTTTTACGTGTTATACCCCTTAAAAGTGTCTGCCATATTTATTATTCATTGTAAAATTGTCTTAATTTTAGATTAAAGATAGTTGCCTTCTAAATAAAACTCTATTTTTGGGAAATATATTTTTGTACCTTTCCCCTATGCGCAGTACCTGGTGTTCCAAGGTATGTCCAGGAAACACATACATACCTTCTTATCAACCCAAGAGGTATATTATAGCAAAATTTCAGGATGCATAAAACACTTCATGAAAAGTGCGTTGCTGGCTCTCGGACTATAATGTTTTTCCGTTTTTTGAATCTTTTTGTATATTTATTAATTAGTATTAACTCTTTCGTGCTTGTTTTACAGTCCTGATGAAGGCTTGAATTTCAAGCCGAAACGTCGGCAAACAATAAAACCCATTTTCATATACTAAATGTAGTTTTAATAAGAAACAACGATCGAACCCTTACAATTTCTACTTTCTAATATCTGTTTCTATTACTTCACAAAAGGCACCAGGGATAAGAACGGAACAGCGCGAAGATAACGCAGTTCCTAGGGGTCTGACTTCTTTTTTTTTTAATAAAGTACATTTTATCCAGGCTTCGGATAGGTCACACCCGGCTTACCCATTCGTACTTACTAGACAGAAAAGAAAGACCGACTTGCAGACAGTGTAATAGAACCCTAACTGTTAAACATATACTGACAGAGTGCAGACAACGCAGCGACTTGACAATTCCTTACAACTTAGATGACTTGAGGGTAGTCCATACATCGACATACTTCTTACACATCTCAAACCAACGCTCTTTTATTCGAAGATATATATATATATATATATATATATATATATGTCTTTTTCAATCGAAATGATTTCTTATCCGTTTTTTTCTATTTGTTTTTATTCTATATGAATATTGTTGTTGCATTATAATTTCCTCTTGTGCCTTATTTTTCCTCTTGTGCCTCTTGTGCCTTATTTTCTTCTTGTGCCTTATTTTATTTATTTATTTTTATTTTTTGTTTTTCTTACAATCTGACTGCTACATTAACGGACTGATTCTGCTGTCCATATGAGTTTATCGTTTACAGCCATGGAACTCATAATTAATACAAAAAAATAACAAAGTACAGTATATAGAAATGATAGTAAAAATGAGTATTTGGTAAATCTGCTTATGCTTATGATAGAGTAAGTAGGATCGATGAAGGTTGCTTTCCTGGTATTTTCTATTAGGCTGAGTAATAACATGTCAATCATCCAGACTATTCCTGCGTGTTCCTGGTCGCCATTCTGAGCAAACACCGGCATTGTAGAGCCGTCAAACCGCAATAGTCCTCCTCTATTCTACTATTCGACGCTCTATTTATGCCCAATTGAAGCAATGAATTTCACAACCATCATTCCAGATATAAAACCATTTATAATATTGAAGCCATTTTTGCAAAATTAGCTTTAATAGATCCCAACCTCCGAATTGGATATGAAAAAATGTCCACTGAACATTTAAAATACTTATTAAGAAACAAATATTTCACGAAATGGCAGGGAACTGAAAAACGTACACACTTAAAATATTTCATACTCGAGATAAAACATAACGATTTCAAACACATTCACAAATAAGCTACCATATCAAGCAACTACTCACAGAACATGAACAATAAATAGTTATTTACACAAATAAAAACTATCTGACTTCAACAGTTGTACCATATTGAACAAAAGTAACATAGGTTCATTTAATTTACCACTGCTCACTAACAGAAGAATACAGGACAAATTTAACAAATACTATAAAAAAAAAAATCAAAAGGAGTAGCCAATAATCCCTTTCTCTTGCTCTAGAAACACTTATTAAATCAGTACTCGAAGATACAACATTGAGATATTAGATTTCTGTGTAGATTCTGTGTTGTTGGCAAAGCTCAATATAGAAAGAAGATAAGCCATGATATAAATGTTTTGTTATTTACGACCAAGTGTGTTTACATTTACTATATGATTTATTTCGTTGTGTTTTTATTTGCTTCTTCATTTTAAGTTTTAATTATTATTAGTGAGAAACACTTTCGAAATAAGAATAAACCAAATAATTTTTTTTTTTTTTATTTATGAGCACCCGCAACTAAGGTGATGTGCTCGAAACAATTAAAGAGATACATTTCTAGTTGTAATTAAAAAAAAATAATATAAATAAAGAAATACATTGTGAATTCTTAATAATAACACATAAAATACATTAGAACAATGTTCATGTAGTTACAAATAAGGTCTGTTTACAATTACTTCGTGAAAGAAGGTGTAAAATTAGAAGTTGTATAGCACTGTTGTTGATACTGTGAATAAGTTATATACAAGATTTGATAATGAAGAAAATTTCTAAGCAACGTAAGAATCGGGAAAACGAGAAAGGCAGTAACTCTTGAGAGGGGAAAATGTACTAGTAACAGAAAAGGTGAAAAAATAAGAAGAGAAGGAAAAAATAATAATAATAAAAAAATAAAAAAAAATAAAAAAAAAATAAAAAAAAGGAATAAAGTAAATATAGAAATGAATATTAGTAAATTAAAAATAAATGATAATAATAATTATAAATATATATATATATATATATATATATATATATATATATATATATATATATATATAGCCGAAGTAAAAAAAAAAAAAAAAAAAAAAAAAAAAAAAAAAAACCTGTTGAGCGTTATGGTGTTAAATTGTTTCCGATATACGAGTATATTCGTATTATAAACACAAGAATATTAATGTATAATGTCTAGAAATGAGGATCCTTTAAAGTAACGAAGAGTTATATTATATATATTTTCCCCTTTTTAATACAGTATACTTGTTAGATTTTATGGTGTATGTTTATGTTATGAAAATGTTGTAATATGGTTTTAATATATGGGCTGTTTTCCGTTAACAGTTCTTGAATGTCATAAGGTATGTTTAGTAGATTAGATTAAAATTATTTTAATTCAGCCCTCTTGATGTTAACAATGACTCTTTTCTTCATCACGTTTCCTGTGTATGCGGAAAAAGCATTTACTGCGTAAATGATTTGTGGGTGTTTTCTTTAGTCATAATTTCTAGTGTTTTTCTGATGTTGTAAATACATAAATAGATCTTGTAAAGATTCTCTCATCCCATGCAAGGTGCCCTACTATTAGAACATCTCTAGGTCTTCCTTTTCTATGCGGAACACAGCTAGCCCCTACAGTAGTACGAGTATACATAGATTCTACATAGACACATGGAAATGCTCCTCTAAACTACCTAAAACACAAACTAACTATTGTATTTTGGTATTGTACCGTTGTATTGTCTACACTGCTCTCTGTACCGACAGGGCACAAGCTAGTCCCTACAGTAGTACGAGTATACATAGATTCTACATAGACACATGGAAATGCTCCTCTAAACTACCTAAAACACAAACTAACTATTGTACTCTTGGTATTGTACCGTTGTATTGTCTACACTGCTCTCTGTACCGACAGGGCACAAGAGACTGCCGAATTACCACCAAATACTATGGATTAAAATGGATGTTTTTGTTATAATTATTACAAAATCATACAGTACAACTCTAACACCTACTTAGACAAGTGGCTCTTCACACTGATACTAGACTACAGATTATTCTTCCCACTTCTTGACATTAGACTCTTTACAGTAAGGGTTGCCATCCTGTTAAATATGAAAATATTCTAATATTATTTTGTTCTTCAAAATGCTTAATTCTGTAATTACATTTTAAAATTGTTATATTACTTATTAGTGTTATATTATATTTTACAGATATACTGTATCTAATTTAAGAGTAGGCTTTGTTTATTATAAAATTGTTTTATGTAGGGCATTGAAGAATGAACTTTGACTCTGAAAGCAGCTTTGTCATTGAATAAAACATTTGTACTGGAAAAAGGCCTTTGAACTGCCTCGAAGCACAATTCCTGACGGATAAAATAAAATACATTTCTGAAACAAACTGTTGAATAACAACTGCTCTGGATACATACATTAATGAGAAATGTGCAGATTCAACAAAAGGCAGGCTTATGATTAAATTTTAAAACAGTATTGACAAGGGGTACTGACTGCAAATCCCAGAATGATATAAACATGGACCTAATCGAATAAGATATTTTATATTATTGAAAACAAGAATTGTATTTTTGACAGATTGAAAGAACATACTTACGACCTCCTTATGAAAGGCTGTAAACGATTAGATGGACAGAAACTTACTCAATGGAGAATGTAATGCTTGTTAGATATGACTAATCTGTTACAAAGATAAAAATAGTACCTCGGAATGGAAAATCTTATATCAAGACACAAAGGAACACGAGGTGGTTCCGTAGAGCATATGAATTGGACATAATAATTTCACCCATGCTTACTCATTTAAAATAAAATATAGGCGTGAATGTACGGTTTGTGGGGAAAATATTTTTATACACATATTTTTATGCATGTATTCGCAGACTTTAGAATCTACAATTAACACTATTAGTTCAATCACTAATGTGAAATATACCAAAATGAAGCCGGAAATTGTTCAGATACTTGAGAGCTACAAATCATTAGAAAAAATATGTAAAAGGCAATTAAAATTTTAATCTTTTTTTTTTTGTAAATATGTTTGTTAGTATATGTAGTAAATACGTATGTATTTAATTAGAAAACGTGTGTGTATATTTTTTTTTAGTTTTATCATTACTACTTTTTTTTTCTTGATTGATTGGTAGATTGTTATTTTACTCTCCATCTCCTGTAACTGTCAGTTTTAGACTTTGTATAAACATTTTGCCTAGCTACTACATTGATCAGGTTTAAATAAGCAACAATGACCTGTGTGGTTAAATTGCGTTTCGAAGAAAAAAAAGAGGCGCTAAACAAATTTATGACGTTTCTTGAAAGAATCAATTATAACCACCAGGAAATTAGCCTTATTATAGGCAAACAATAGTGCATAATAACCAGAGTCTTGAGAAATTAGAATGAGAAGAAAAAAAAAATTAAACATACAAAATAATTGATGTATAATTTTTCAACAATTGTTTTTAAAGTGTAGAAAGTAAACTAAAACATGACACCAGTTCTCTCGACTTTTCCAACACCGCATCAAATTATGTAGCAGGGAAAGTTGCTACCGTTTAGAAATTCAAGCTCCTCCTCTTGCAAAGTAGGTATTTAATAAACCTAAAGATAGCTTTAAAATGACTTTCAATAAGTGTTTTCCCTATTGAATGCCACTCAAGTTCCATTTTCAGTTTCAAAACTTACTTTTTAATATGCAAGAAGTACTGTTGAATCTGTCGAAATGTTCCGAGCAGCCAACTCTTGACAGGAAATGAACTTTCTAATTATTATTTTTTCTGTTAATATCTACTTTGGTAACGTTCCAAAACATTAAATCTGGGTTCTTTTGTTACTTTCTTCTTTGGTTTATAAATCAGACTCTAAGTAATCACTCTTATGAAACCTACACACTTGCACAAACTTCAAGGAGTAGCTGCGATTGTTGAAAGCCCTTACTTAGGTTCTGTCTGCCTGTGGTAGGGTGGATTCCTGCCTATGTAAGGATATTTAGGTACGAGTCCCGCGTCCAGCAATGAGGCTGAGTTTTTCATTGCAGGGCCTTTTGAAAAAAAATCCGTGGTTCGCCATTGACCTTTAGGAATGCATAGCAATCTATAAATAGCCCATAGACATAGAGAGCGAACAGGCAAATATATATAAATATATATATACAAATTTGAACCACCGTCATTTCGGTCTCTAGGGGTTCTGAAACGCAAAATTTTCTAGTCGGCACTTCCGGATTGTTTCATGAGATCAACCTCCATGAAGGGAGGGAGGAACCGCACTAAAAGGCAAAGCAAAATCAGTCCGGACATTAATGAATGTATAATAGAGGATGACTTTAATAATCAAATAGAGATTGATTTCGATTTTTTTTTTTTTTTTTTTTTTTTTTTTTTTATTTACAGAAGTATTACATTCTACAATTATGTGTATTTTGTAATTTGATATAGGTAGCTTGACCACGCCTCTGGTGCCACCAGTTGTCAACCGAATACCTTCCTTAGGAAGGAGATTTCGATATATGTTTACATTCTCAAGAATCCAAAAACGATTCAGACTCGGCATTAAAAAAATATTTAATAATTTCATAGAAAATGTTATTATTCTATGGAAATATTACTATAAGTATAATTTACTACTATACTATTACTACATTATATGTTACAGTTATAATATATTTTATAATATTGTTATTAATAATATTATTACCTGCTATATTATTTCTATTAATATTACAATTAATATTATTATAGCCGTGTAGTATGCATTATTATACTATTGTTACCATGTTTTGAGTTGATTTCAGTTAATAAAAATGCTTATTTGAAAATAACTAGTGATTAATGATTTTTGTCCATAATCCTCACTACTTCGTTACACTGTGCGGCGGCAGGAATTTTCTCATCACACGGCTCGTTGAGAAGATATCTCGCTGTGCCGTAAAAGAAATACTTAACAACACTAATGCCCATTTTATACAAGAATAATACTGGAGGTAACTGCTTTTTATTAAAACACTTGCCAAGTACCTAATAGTAGTTGAAAAGAAATGGATTCTATTAACTAAACTAAACGTAATCTTCCCCACACCAGTTTTCTACAGAGTTGTCCCTTGTCACTGGACGGTCCCTACCAAACGCACTTATCCACTAAATGTGAGCGAATCACTAGTCACTTGCCAAGTACCTAATAGTAGTTGAAAAGAAATGGATTCTATTAACTAAACTAAACGTAAGCTTCCCCACACCAGTTTTCTACAGAGTTGTCCCTTGTCACTGGACGGTCCCTACCAAACGCACTTATCCACTAAATGTAAACGAATCACTAGTCACTTGCCAAGTACCTAATAGTAGTTGAAAAGAAATGGATTCTATTAACTAAACTAAACGTAAGCTTCCCCACACCAGTTTTCTACAGAGTTGTCCCTTGTCACTGGACGGTCCCTACCAAACGCACTTATCCACTAAATGTAAACGAATCACTAGTCACTTGCCAAGTACCTGATAGTAGTTGAAAAGAAATGGATTCTATTAACTAAACTAAACGTAAGCTTCCCCACACCAGTTTTCTACAGAGTTGTCCCTTGTCACTGGACGGTCCCTACCAAACGCACTTATCCACTAAATGTAAACGAATCACTAGTCACTTGCCAAGTACCTAATAGTAGTTGAAAAGAAATGGATTCTATTAACTAAACTAAACGTAAGCTTCCCCACACCAGTTTTCTACAGAGTTGTCCCTTGTCACTGGACGGTCCCTACCAAACGCACTTATCCACTAAATGTAAACGAATCACTAGTCACTTGCCAAGTACCTGATAGTAGTTGAAAAGAAATGGATTCTATTAACTAAACTAAACGTAAGCTTCCCCACACCAGTTTTCTACAGAGTTGTCCCTTGTCACTGGACGGTCCCTACCAAACGCACTTATCCACTAAATGTAAACGAATCACTAGTCACTTGCCAAGTACCTGATAGTAGTTGAAAAGAAATGGATTCTATTAACTAAACTAAACGTAAGCTTCCCCACACCAGTTTTCTACAGAGTTGTCCCTTGTCACTGGACGGTCCCTACCAAACGCACTTATCCACTAAATGTGAACGAATCACTAGTCACTTGCCAAGTACCTAATAGTAGTTGAAAAGAAATGGATTCTATTAACTAAACTAAACGTAAGCTTCCCCACACCAGTTTTCTACAGAGTTGTCCCTTGTCACTGGACGGTCCCTACCAAACGCACTTATCCACTAAATGTAAACGAATCACTAGTCACTTGCCAAGTACCTAATAGTAGTTGAAAAGAAATGGATTCTATTAACTAAACTAAACGTAAGCTTCCCCACACCAGTTTTCTACAGAGTTGTCCCTTGTCACTGGACGGTCCCTACCAAACGTACTTATCCACTAAATGTGAACGAATCACTAGTCACTTGCCAAGTACCTAATAGTAGTTGAAAAGAAATGGATTCTATTAACTAAACTAAACGTAAGCTTCCCCACACCAGTTTTCTACAGAGTTGTCCCTTGTCACTGGACGGTCCCTACCAAACGCACTTATCCACTAAATGTAAACGAATCACTAGTCACTTGCCAAGTACCTGATAGTAGTTGAAAAGAAATGGATTCTATTAACTAAACTAAACGTAAGCTTCCCCACACCAGTTTTCTACAGAGTTGTCCCTTGTCACTGGACGGTCCCTACCAAACGTACTTATCCACTAAATGTGAACGAATCACTAGTCACTTGCCAAGTACCTGATAGTAGTTGAAAAGAAATGGATTCTATTTACTAAACTAAACGTAAGCTTCCCCACCACCAGTTTTCTACAGAGTTGTCCCTTGTCACTGGACGGTCCCTACCAAACGCACTTATCCACTAAATGTAAACGAATCACTAGTCACTTGATCGCACTTATCTACTAACGCGAGAGTGAGTACTTTCACGTTCCACGGTGCCAGTTAGTGGGAGTGACAAACTACTAATGACAAGTACTAATCGCTCGTGTAACTGTAAAAACGTTCGTGCCAAGACAATACACATTATTATTATTGGAACTGATTCATTAAACTAATTTCTCGCAATACAAAACTTAGATGCTTTTGCAAACCTACAAGTTCTTTTTCAAATAAAGAAAAGGCATCACGCTTATCAAAATCTCGCCCCAAAATACTGTGTTCTTTAAAAGCGGCCATTAAAATTTAATATAATATAAAATATACATTTCCACAAAAGGAAAACTGCACTATATATGTAGGAAACAATTAATTACTAACTCATATAATACAGGGTCCACCTATGAAACGGGATGATTAAATAAAGTAATTTTTTGTTAACAAAAAAAATTGTTTTTAATACTTTCTTAAAAAGTAATTCAAAGAACAAAAACAGCCATTAAGGGTACAATACAAAAAAAAAAAAAAAAAAAAAAAAAAAAAAAATCTGACCACTAAGCCTACCTATATCTTCAATTGCAGGTAAGGCATTCCTGGAGCCTCGTCTGGAAGTTCAGCATAACCTCTTGCAGCATGTTGACAGGTATTGCAGCAATCTCGTCCACAATTAGTTGCTTCAGGGATTGAATGGTCGTCGGTAGATCTGCTTGAACCAGTTTTGGGTGTCCTAACAATAGCCACGTGAACAGCAGCGATGTTTTCCGGTGTTCGAACAGTTTCAACACCCCAGCCTCTTTTCTTTGACGTCGATCCCGGTTGCTCGAGCTGGTGGTTACATGGTATGTTAAAATTACGTCGAAAACCACGTCGCGTTTGCACTAAACTTTCTCCATTTTGATGACCGCATAGCCTCGTTGATCAGCTGCCCAACGATCCATTGCAACCAAAGTGCGCTGAATGGTGTATTGGGCAGGCAGTGACGCGCCAGTAATATTCTCTCCACTACCCCTTAACTTGGCTTCAAGGCCATTTACATTTCATTGGCGGACCCTGTACATAAATTGGTTATTATCAATGTATTGCGCCAACGGCCATAGCCATCCATAGGTTTCATGCAAAATAAAAGTCTAAAATGATGCTACCATAACAGACAAGTATCACAATTCCAAAAAGCTATCGGCGGTATATACCTCCTACCTCAGAGAATAAATAAGGAACATAAAGTTATAGTGTAAGGATTTGTCTATGAGAAATACTATATGGAAAGAGGATCTGTGCAGCGGTAGAGAAGATAGGAAGGTAGAGACATCTATCATGGAAGACAGGAATCAGACCATTACCCGCTCAGACGGTAAGAAGGCGTTTGTCCCCTTATTTTATTTGTTCCGGTAGGGATGGCCGACCCCAAATCCTCTTCTCAATTATCCCAGCACCCCAATCCTTAGCTTTCCCCGCTTCCATATTTCATCATATGACTCCAGAGCAGAAAGGGGAAACAGCGGTTGTATATCTTATCATGTCATCGTTATAACCTTCTCACATCATATTCAAAATTAAATGTCTTCCGTAAAGTACTTTTTTTACAACCATTATTTCTGTCCTACCTTCCCGTCTCATTTGTGTATAATTTATTTTATTATTTTTCACATTTCCTTAGTCCGTCCTGAGGAAAGAAACCCCCCTACGAGGTTGACCTCATGACGCAAACCGTGAATGGCGACTAGACAATTTCACGATTCAGTACAAATAGACCAATTTTTTCTTGTATATCTCGAACCCGGTTGGGAAATCCTATTAAATCTTATGCATCTATTCGAATGCTTATTTAATTTCCTACAAATACAGTTCTTACGCGATTTTTGATGGAGCGATCTTATTCGGATAAATTGGAGCTTAAATGGTGTAATTTTCATTTAGGGCACTGTCAGATTCCTGTTGTAGCGCCTAAGATCTTCCTTCCGTTTGAGATTTCATTTTACATTATTACATGTTTAAAATTATTCCCGAATGGTTACGACAAAACGAGTGATTCTACGCTATTACTGGAGTGGGCATTGCTCCATCGGCTATCAGGCCTCCTTCAAATGACGTGCAGTTGTTCCCCTAACATGGTACGGTCGCGTTCAATTCTGCCGTAGTTTTTTGGACGAACCGGACTGGTTATGTGTAACTCAGTTCTCCTATACCGTAGAATCATCCGGATAGAATGAGTTTAATTTTTGCAAAGGGGCGGCTTTTTTGTTGAAAAAAATAAATAGCATCTCCCTATCCCTGCTAAAAAAGTGTAGGAACCTGTTCATATCCCGTTGCAATAATGCCTGCTTTATACGAAAAGACGTTATACTTAAAATAAACTAAAATTATAAAAGACTTTTAAAATAACTAGAAATGTTATTTAAATATTATTTTTATTTATTTATTTTACGAGGTTCACAACGACGGCGTTATTTAAATAGACAAACGACATTTAATAGATGGCCGTAAAACTGACGGCGTTATTTAAATAGACAAACGACATTTAATAGACAGCCGTAAAATTGACGGCGTTATTTAAATAGAAAAATGTCATTAAATAGACGGCCATTATTTAAATAGACAACGTCATACCGCTTTATGTTAGATACTCTGCGTATATACCTTTCAATCTCTACACCCACCTGCCTGACTACCGGATCGTCAGGATCTTGTTGACGATCCGGCAAACGTCATAGATGTATAACAGATATGGCCAAACTATAGTGTGCAAATACGTTTGCGGGCCGTTTAGAAGGTTCAAAATAAAATAACATCGGATTTTAAAGTGGGGTTCATAATTTTTAGAGATAGATATCTGACTTATTATAATAGGACAATGTTATTGTAATATAATAAATTAAATTAAAAAAAAAAGTCCGATTCGCAGGAACTGCGTCATCTTAGAGCGGTTCCGTTCTTATCTTTAGTGTTTATGAAGGCATAGAATAGAAACAGTTATTACTTTGTTTAGATCAATAGCGAAACACCTATCCAAATGAAATCTCAAACTAACCAGTCTTGAAAGGTCTTGGATTTACAATCTTACCTGTATGGGTCAGCTATCCCATAAGTCGGGCAGAAAGGCCTCCGCTCAGAGGCATTTGGAAAGCCTTGGGGTCTCTCTCTTTGAACGCTTCATTTTTAACAATAAATTGATCTTCTTATTTTACTTAATCTGTTTTATTGTCAAATACATTATCCGACTATAAGCAATTTAAAAATAACAAGGAATAAAATAGACAAAAAGAACCATTCGAATAAACGAAATCAATTACTTTAAAGTTTTAAGTACTTATTTCTCCGATTGACATCGCCTGATTAAAACTTTCTTTAGAGCCTTTTTTGTAGAGCATTTAGTAAGCTTTCGAATGGTAACCTTCTGCTTCCCAAGATTGTCAACGGTTTTCGAGATACTTACGAAAGTATACAAAGTTACCAAAACTTTTCTTGTCTGTTAATAAAATATTTTATTCTAACCCTTTCTTTACTCCAAACATAACCAAAATTTCAACATATTAGTGTTGATGAAATTCGAACATGCAGAAAATGTTTCAACTGAATCCCATAATTCTAAGTACCAAAATCAAAGACAAAAAGAACAGTTCGAAGAAGCGAAATCAATTACTTTAAAGGTTTAAGGACTTATTTCACCGATTGACATCGCCTAATCA
>CAMPFC010000118.1:0-15240 GCA_946811695.1 Gonocerus acuteangulatus
TGGATGGGGCTTGTCGTACATTGTGGATCCTAGCGCCATCAATCATCTGAGGATTTCATATTCATGAGGATATATGCCTCTAACGTCTCTAGATTGTTCCATTCGTTCTACCTCTATGACTTCATTATAACTTCTCCATGGATAACTCTACTTTCATTAAATTATCACTACAAGTCCATGTATCCCTTCTAATTAGGCGATAAAACCTCAACAATAGGAGCATCAGGATTTATCTAACCATTTTCCTCGATGGCGTTCGCTTACCATACCTACATTTATTAAAAGAAAAACTTACACTCTATAGGATAATTCTGCATTCAATACCCTGATAGATTTATTAGAAACATAAAACACTAGCTGAATACCCGTGCTTCGTCACATATATGCAAGCTGGGTTTTTGACCATACTCTAAGTTTTATTTTTTTGAATCTATTGTTGCCAAGTGTCGAGCATTGCCATTTTTTACAAGTTTTTTCTTTAGCTCTGTTTTTTAATCTACTAGTTGAATACCCGTGCTTCGTCACGGCAGATAAGTAGCTATTTTATTGCGTTAAATAATATATCACCAAAATTAACGCTACTACACAATTTTGTGCAGTTTATTATAGCCTGGTTCCCGTCATGATATAAGTTATTCATCAATTGATAAGTAATCAAAGTTTAATGTTTGTCAAGAAACAGATAACATAGAGATAACCCGTTATCTATAGGTTAGCAGTAACAGCAATTTAACCTGTACAGGTTAAAATTCGCTGTCAATAATAAATGTACGTTAAAGTTTATGTATCCATGATGTCGTTTGGAAACACCCATTATATTTACGAGCATTACCAAGAAGTGCTCTGACTGATGGGTGAGGAGGCTGTGCAAGGGTTCGGTATAGTATTACATCGGATGGACCATCACCTGGTATGTATAGCGTAAACTCTATGAGGGACAAAATCACAGTTTATTTCTAGTAATTCAAAGACTCAAGGTATATATATATATATATATATATATATATATATATATATATATATATATATATATATATATATATATATATATATATATATATATATATATATATTATTTTAACAGAGTTAAACACGTATTAATTGCCAGATTACTTTGAACAATCTTAGGATATTCCTCGGGACATTTCTAACCTACGCTTTGGCAACTTATTTAATTTTTCTTTGTTTCTTACTTTGCTAGTATTACCTTGTATTTGCTATAAATAGGATATATAGCAGTCGACTGATTCGAAATTGAGTATGCCAATAGTGAAACTAATTTTGGCTTCTAATGAATTAAAAATATTGAAACCCCTTTCGAAGCTGAAGATGAATATTCTCCCCCTAAAATAATCGAGCTATTGAGCTTTATGGAATAATTAATGGAAGACCTACCAAGCAGTAGGAGGTCGATCGAAGTTCGCTTTCACAAAGATCACAAAGGGGCAAAGCGAGTCTTTGGCGAGAGCAGTGGAAGCAATCTTCTTTTATTAGGTTCCTAGAGGATAAGAGGCTCATGAAAACTTATCACGCACGCTATCTTGGATCAGGGCTGGGAAGAGTTTCGGATCAACCAGTTATCCAGTGGGATTGAGTTACGACACGCGCCATGTACGAACCTTATGAAGAGGGAAAGATATAATTTATCAGAATTTTCTTATGATATACTTCACGTTTTCTTATATGTTTCGTCGTGTTCAATATAATGAGGAGGGTCTCCCCGTGGTCTAGTGGCTATTGCATTAGATTCATAAGCGGGAGGTAGTGGGTTCGATTCCTACCGGCGCACAGTGTAACGAAGTAGTGGGGATTATGGACAAAAATCATTAACCACTAGTTATTTTCAAATAAGCATTTTTATCAATTGAAATAAACTCAAAACAAGGTAACAATAGTATAATAATGCATACTTTACGACTATAATAATATTAATTGTAATATTAATAGAAATAATATAGCAGGTAATAATATTATTAATGACAATATTATAAAATATATTATAACTGTAACATATAATGTAGTAATAGTATAGTAGTAAATTATACTTATAGTAATATTGCCATAGAATAATAATATTTGACCATTTTCTATGAAATTATTAAATATTTTTTTAATGCCGAGTCTGAATCGTTTTTAGATTCTTGAGAATGTAAACTTATATCGAATCCAATATCTATTTGATTATTAATGTCATCCTCTATTATACATTCATTAATGGCTGGACTGATTTTGCTTTGCCTTTTTATATTTTTTCTCCGTAAAAAAAGCTTTGGGCCAGATATCAGAAGAACCCAGCGCTTTTTCGGTCTCTCACACAACGCTGTAAACTCTTTTTTATGTCTGCCTCTAAGGAAGCCGGTAGGGCCATCAGCAGGTGAATATTTTTTTTTTTTTTTTTTTGATAAAAATTAATAACAATTTCTTCTAAGTTGATATATTGTTTCAACCAGTATTTATATAAGAGTTTTTTTGTTTTTTTTTCTCTGTGGTGAACACGTTCCCACATTTTTTACATATAATATGGTACTAAAGTGGCATTTCTTTTAGTATTATTTAATATTTCTTTAGGAGCATCTTACAGATTAAATTGAATCATTTTTCCAAGGATTAATACCGTCTTCTTGGATTTATCCACATTTTTTTTCAAATTTGGAAGAAAAAATGATGATGGATCTAAATCTAAAAATCTTTGGAAACGGCAAAATTGGGCAAACTAAATTACCCTCAGTACATTATACTTGAGGTATACTTTAAGCTCTAAAAAACTTGAGATGTGTTCAGATGAAGTTTTTGTAGTTATGGTCTATCAAACTTTTATACTTAAAAAAAAATTTAAACATCAATGAAGAATAATTCAGGATAAATTATAAAGGAGTAATTACCCATAATCAATTATATCAGATAAAAAAGGAATAGTTTTGACGTAATTTCCTTCGGATAACTTAATAAAAACACTGTCCTACCTTCAACGAGAGAGGCTCAAACTGATTGTTGGTATGAAACAGGTTTTAAAGACTTTGCCTTGTTTATAATACTGCTAATGTGTTTGTTGATCAAAATAAAACTAATATTTATTAGTTTTACACGATTTTAATTCCTTGAATAGTTTCTAAACTTAGCAAGAGGATTAAAAATTATATATAAGAAAACAAAAATTTAGGTATTTGTCCATTAGACGTTACGCTGTGCGGTGGCAGGAATTTTCTCATGTCACGGCTCGTTGGGAAAATTCCTCACTGCACCCTGGATGTCGGTGCTAATGGCCTAGACGTCGATGCGCCTTCAAAAAAAAAAGAGAAAACAACGTCGATGATCCTATGATGCAATCTAGAAGTGTCCACGTTTTGTAGCTTATCAGGTCACAAAAAAACTATGATGATTGCACTTCTTGAAAAGAGTGGCTACAATTGCCATGAAAAATTGTATGTTCTCGTTGCTCAATGTTCCTGTAGTTACTCAGATATAATGGCCTTTCCAAAAAACATAAAATTAGCTTGAATGATCCCGTAAAGCTGAGTCCGTCGACTTCAAAAATAAAGGGATCCCAACTCCTGTGTTAATAAATAAATAAAGATGAGTAATATCGTGGTTTATTAAACCAATATAAAGAGACATATGAGCACATAGGTCCAGACGTGTGACTCAAATAATCTTTAGCCTTTAGTATCTCCAACAAATAGAAAGTTGTGGGATGCTTCAAACCAGTTCTAATTTTAAATCTGCTATTATTTTTGGTGTAGAAAACTGTATAATGCTAGCTTACTTCAAATGTAAGAATATTTTTTAATTTATTTTGCAAAATTTAAATTATTGATTAACGATGTATTTGGTCTTTAATCTAATCTCTAAAACAGATGAATCGGTGGAAGAATCATGTCGATATCATTTTCTAAACTCGATATATAAAATAAAGCATTTTCAACCTATTTTATTTTATTTCTCAGTTTCTAAGGCGCATTGGACGGATCGCCCGGACACGTGTCGACTATTTTAGCGCGGTTCTTCCCTACCTCCATAGGGAGAACCCGCTTATGAGGTTGACCTCACGACGCGATCTGGAAGTGCCGACTAGAAACTTTCTCGTTTCAGACCCCATAGATCACGAAAATATAGGTGGTGCAAATTTTTATTTAAATATATATATATATATATATACATATATATATATATATATACATATATATATATATATATATACATATATAAATAAAAATCTGTCTGTTCGCTCTCTAGCAAGCTCAAAAATGGTCCGATTTTGATGAAATTTAGTACAAAAATCTGTCGTCTAATTTGAAAGGTCAAGATCGTTAACATGCAGAATCCGCCCACTGGAAGATAGTTTTTTGGGCGAAATTCGCGCAAAAAAAAAAACAAAACGTAACGCTTACGTTTTTGAGTTCATATGCTTGCAGGTATTTCTTTTATAGGTTTCTTAACATAGGAAAACGAATGAAACCATTCTTAAAGCGGTACCTGTAACCGTTTTTGAGAAAAGTGGAACAAATGTTTTAGTAAGTCATAATTTTTTTTGTAGGTACTTAGAATCATGGGATTCAATTGAAATATTTTCTACATCTTGAAAATTCATCCAAACTAACATGTTCAAATTTTGGTTATATTTGGAGTTAAGGAAGTATGCGAAAAAAAAAATTATTAATAGACGAAAGGTTTTCGGATCTTCATACATTTTTCGTAAATATCTCGATAACGGTTGGGGAAGCGTTGTAAGTGGAAGGTGACCGTTCGAATGCTTACTAAATTCTCTACAAAAAAGCCTCTGAAGCAATATTCGATGGGCAACGTCAATCAGTTTTAAAGCGCTTAAAACTTAAAAAGTGTTTGATTTGTTAACGGGTTTTTGTCTTTGTTTATCTCACTTTTTAATTGGTTGTTTTTCGTTTTAAATTGCATTTATCAGTGAAATTAGTATTTTAGTAAAATAGTAAATTAGTAAATGCTAGTAAAACGAAAGAAACTTAAAATGACAACGAATTTTGGTTCGAAATAGAGCCTTCTGTGCAGTAGTCGAAGAGTGAGTATGTTTTCAGTGCATAATTGTATCGGCTTATTCAGCCTTCCTCAAGAATAAGGATTAAGAATTATCCGTATTATTCAGTGTAAGTTGGCTACTGTCAGTTTCCTGTTATTTGTCATGCCTAATCTATTCCATTTCTTCGAGATGTAGGGAACCGCGCTAAGATGACGCAGTTCCTGCGAGTCGGACTTTTTTGATGTAGAATCACCAAAAAAAAAAAAAATGAACCAAATCGGTTACCTCGCCACCGTATACTCCTCTTGTTAGAATATTTGAGGTGTACTTTGGAAGGAGGGTTTCTAAAAGTGCGATTAGGCAGATTAAAAAAAAAACAAAAAACGTATCGATTATTTTCACGTGTTTAATAAATATAGAGAGTTACATAAAAATCGGCTCCTGACACTTGGGGATGTTCCCTTGTTAGTCTATCAGTTTGTGTCTGACTGTAAGTTCCTCGTTACAATGTGTGCATCTTGGCCTGTCTTTTGAATGAGATAGCCATGAAACAGTGAGCAGTGTCCAATTCTAAACCTGGTTAATAGTACTTTATCCTTTCTTGGGGAGGTTTACGTTTGAAACCTTTTGATATTATAAAATATTTCTCGTGCAATATGACTCGGAAAGAATATTACTTTTAAATTCCATGCGTGCACTTTTTGATGCATTATTTCAATCATTGCTGTACTGGCAATATATTCCTACATTAAGCTATTCTCACAGAAGTGTTATTGAACGTTTGGGACCAAACTCATTAATGTAAATTCAAATTAAAAAGCAATTCCAATTCGATCCCGCTTTAATTATGATCAAAGGGCAGAAAATGACTAGATCTCTATTTAATTGGAATTCCAACGAGGATAAATTCCGCATTTTTCTCCACCCCTCCAATATATAAGGCAATAAGAACCCAATTCCTCCCGCACATATTACAACACAATAAAATGGCCGACATCCATGTCAATAATGAACCGACAAATTAAAATGGTAGAGTTAATGAGGCAATGAAGTTATAATTAAGAGAAAATTATTGATTTTCTTACAGATAACATTTTAACCGTTATAATTTCAATATCCTTTCTCATTAAAATGTCTCTTTTGAACGTAATAACCACATGTTTACCAAATCCCTCGAACAACCCCCTCCTGTAATGTTGTAGGAGAACCAAAAATGTACCAAAATGTCCGGAACATAGATTTCTCTAAAACTCTGGCATTGTTTTCTTAGCCTAATCCCAACAAATCTTTGACTTTAACTGCTATTTTCATAACATTTTTTTACGCTAGCCCAAGGTCTTTTAGTATTTCAAATCCTTTGACGCGATACGCAAAAGTTTACCATTGTAGGATTTGCTAATCAAATTTATATTCAGTAAATTGACTTTCGGATTAGTTCTTAATTTTCTCATACCCCTGACAAAGGCTTGAAAAGCAAGCGTTGAAAAATATACCTCACTTCAAATAAAAATGGATGGTTTATGATCTTTCTAGATCATGTCCTACTTTCATTAAAACTAATATGTTGAAATTTTTGTTACGTTTGGAGTTACAAACAAGTTTTTTGTTTACGTTTAATTCTCTACAAAAAAGATTCTGAAACAATTTTTGATTAGGGGATGTCAATCGGAGAAATAAGTGCTTAAACTTTGAAGTAATTGATTTCGTTTATTCGAACGGTTCTTTTTGTCTGTTTTTATTCCTTGTTATTTTTTAATTGCTTATAGTTGTATTATGTACTTGACAATATACAATAGGGAACATAGATTTCTCTAAAACTCTGGCATTGTTTTCTTAGCCTAATCCCAACAAATCTTTGACTTTAACTGCTATTTTCATAACATTTTTTTACGCTAGCCCAAGGTCTTTTAGTATTTCAAATCCTTTGACGCGATACGCAAAAGTTTACCATTGTAGGATTTGCTAATCAAATTTATATTCAGTAAATTGACTTTCGGATTAGTTCTTAATTTTCTCATACCCCTGACAAAGGCTTGAAAAGCAAGCGTTGAAAAATATACCTCACTTCAAATAAAAATGGATGGTTTATGATCTTTCTAGATCATGTCCTACTTTCATTAAAACTAATATGTTGAAATTTTTGTTACGTTTGGAGTTACAAACAAGTTTTTTGTTTACGTTTAATTCTCTACAAAAAAGATTCTGAAACAATTTTTGATTAGGGGATGTCAATCGGAGAAATAAGTGCTTAAACTTTGAAGTAATTGATTTCGTTTATTCGAACGGTTCTTTTTGTCTGTTTTTATTCCTTGTTATTTTTTAATTGCTTATAGTTGTATTATGTACTTGACAATATACAATAGGGAACATAGATTTCTCTAAAACTCTGGCGTTGTTTTCTTAGCCTAATCCAAACAAATCCTTGACTTTAACTGCTATTTTCATAACATTTTTTTACGCTAGCCCAAGGTCTTTTAGTATTTTAAATCCTTTGACGCGATACGCAAAAGATTACCACTGTAGGATTTGCTAATCAAATTTATATTCAGTAAATTGACTTTCGGATTAGTTCTTCATTTTCTCATACCCCTGACAAAGGCTTGAAAAGCAAGCGTTGAAAAATATACCTCACTTCAAATAAAAATGGATGGTTTATGATCTCTCTAGATCATGTTCTACTTTCATTAAAACTAATAAGTTGAAATTTTTGTTACGTTTGGAGTTACAAACAAGTTTTTTGTTTACGTTTAATTCTCTACAAAAAAGATTCTGAAACAATTTTTGATTAGGTGATGTCAATCGGAGAAATAAGTGCTTAAACTTTGAAGTAATTGATTTCGTTTATTCGAACGGTTCTTTTTGTCTGTTTTTATTCCTTGTTATTTTTTAATTGCTTATAGTTGTATTATGTACTTGACAATATACAATAGGGAACATAGATTTCTCTAAAACTCTGGCGTTGTTTTCTTAGCCTAATCCAAACAAATCCTTGACTTTAACTGCTATTTTCATAACATTTTTTTACGCTAGCCCAAGGTCTTTTAGTATTTTAAATCCTTTGACGCGATACGCAAAAGATTACCACTGTAGGATTTGCTAATCAAATTTATATTCAGTAAATTGACTTTCGGATTAGTTCTTCATTTCCTCATACCCCTGACAAAGGCTTGAAAAGCAAGCGTTGAAAAATATACCTCACTTCAAATAAAAATGGATGGTTTATGATCTCTCTAGATCATCCCTCATAAAACCTTACGTTCGCAATCTCAAAGTTCGACGATGTCTTCTCAAGAATATTATGTAATAAGAATGTAGAAGATTATTTTAGCTGAGCTTTGCTGTAGATTGAGAAATTAATGGAATGGACATTTTGGATCATCAGACGAGGTAGTTTCGCTTCGCTATAGCTACAACTTCCGCTTCACTAGAATAACACCAACAGGTCAACAAACTGCATTGTACTTTAAATTAAAGCTAATAAAATTTAGAAGAACTATGTCTGGCCAGATTTTTGTTTTTGGTTTCCTCTGTTTATTACATTTCGTGTAAATAATTCACAAACTTTTAAAATTAAACATAAAAAAATATTTTATTTTTCCTCTAACTCAATATCAGCACTAATTTCGTTGAAATTAAATATTTAAATTCTGATTAGACTTGGAAAAAAATCAGAATGACAAATCAACAAAACTTAAATTTATCTTAATTGAACAATGAGATTAATTGAAATAATATGATTTTGAATGATTTAAAAATAGATTTTGATTTTTTCCAAGTCTAATCAGGATTTGAATGTTTAATTTCAACGAAATTAGTGCTGATATTGAGTTAGAGGAAAACTAAAATATTTTAATTTAATAAACAGAGGAAACAAAAAACAAAAATCTGGCCAGACAGAGTTCTTAAAAATTGTATTAGCTTTCATTTTTAAAAATAATCATTAAAATCGGTTAAGATTTAGAGGCTGTAGCCTTTTAGCGCGATTCCTCCCTCCTTTCATAGGGAGGAACCCCGCTTATAAGGTTGATCTCATGAAACAATCCGGAAGTGCCGACTAGAAAATTTTGCGTTTCAGAACCCCTAGAGACCGAAAATGACGGTGGTTCAATTTTGTATGTATAATATATATATATATATATATATATATATATATATATATATATATATATATATGTATATATATTTGTCTGTTCGCTCTCTAGCTCCCAGACGAATGGTCCGCTTTTTAAGAAATTTGGTACAAAAATCTTTCGTCTAATTTGAATGGTCAAGTTCGTTAACCAGCAGAATCCGCCCACTGGAAGATGGCGTTTGGGGCGAAATTTGCGCAAAAAATCGAAACGCTTAGGTTTTCGAGTTCATAAGCTTGTAAGTACTCGTTTTATAGGCTTCTTGGGCTATGAAAACGAATGAAACCATTTTCAAGGTGATAGCTTTAACCGTTTTCGAGAAAACTGAAAAAATAATTTTTGAATGCCGTTTTTGGTTTGGGTACTTAGAATCATGGGATTCAGTTGAAACATTTACTGCATGTTTGAATTTCATCAAAACTAACATGTAAAACTTTCGGTTACGTTTGGAGTTAAGGAAGGGTTAGAATAAAATATTTTATGAACAGACATGGGGAACTTCGTATAATTTCATTAATATCTCGAACACGGTTGGGAAATCGTGATAAGTGGATAGAAATTATTTGAAAGCTTTATAAATTTTCTACAAAGATTCTGAAACAATTTTTGATTAGGTGATGTCAATCGGAGAAATAAGTGCCTAAACTTTGAAGTAATTGATTTCGTTTATTCGAACGGTTCTTTTTGTCTGTTTTTATTCCTCGTTTTTTTTTTAATTGCTTATAGTTGGATAATGTATTTGACAATAAAACAGGTTAAATAAAATAACAAAAACAATTTATTGTTAGAAATATAGATTTCCAAGATTCCAAGACCTTGTAACTAGCGCGACCCTTTCTAGTGTTGGCCGACCCTTCCAGGTAAGATCATAAATGAAGACCTTTCAAGACTGGTGGAACCAAAATAATAACTGCTTCTATTTTACCCTTTCCAATATAGACTAGGGATAAGAACGGAACCCCGCTAAGATGATGCAGTTCCTGCGAGTCGGAATTTTTTGAAACAAGAAATGTCGTTTGGCCTCATTGTGCAGCGGTGTATTCAAAGTGCCTAAGGCCGTTGGCTAATATAGTATTACCTATTTTTGTGTATAATAGTATTAAAAATTTTCATATTTGATTTAATATAATTACTTTTTACGTGATTAATTACAAACCTGTATGTGCTCTTGACAAACGCCTTGAGTATGCTGGTCCTCCGATCCGGCTCGATGCCGTACTGTACATCTTCGCCGGTGAAGGAGAGGAACGCCTCGGCACGAACTACCCCTAGAAGAAGGTCGTATCGTGACAGCTTCGTGATCACGGACTTTCGTGATACTATCCACTCGTGTTCTCTCCCGTGGTCTCTCACTCGGGACTTGGTTGGCAGGCCGTTATCTGGAACAATATATCAGAACATAATATCATATCTCCTTTATATATATATATATATATATATATATATATATATATATATATATATATCTGTGTGTGTGTGTGTGTGTGTGTGTGCGTTTGTGTGAGTATCTGTAAGATAATATAACATTTTATTATGAAAACAAGTAGTACTTGTGTAAAACTAATGATCTGCTTAGAGATCCAATTGGGGAAAAGTAGAACGCTATCTTGGTTTTATTTTTAATTATTGACGCATTATAATTATAAATTATAATTTTATTCTTGTCATTTCACTTCCTCTCTCCTAAAACGAGAAATTTATTTTTATATATTCCTGCATTTTCTATTTATCTTAACTAAAATATGTAAATTGTGGTTAAGTTTAGTAATCAGGAACTATAAAAAAAAAATAATAAGTAAGGGCAGAGTTCAAATTATGATTTAATACGATTTTTTTAATATTTGACCTTGGATTTATTTTAGGGTTATTACTACCTTGTAACTTTTTTTTTACCATTTTCTTTCTGATGGGCTAATCAAAAGTGATGTACATGGTTAATCAGTTTTTAAATATTCCAGAAATTCAATTTTTCAACTAAAGACCCTATACAATTCGAAATTAAAAACCATCTTCTTTAACTTTATTACAAGAAATTATGAAAAAAAAAAAAAATGAAGTTTTCGGGACCATAAACTTACAATCAATTTTCTCAAAATTATTTCTTTCAAATCGTGCAATACCTAGCTCATTAGATTTTCACTCCTTCAGCTTCAACTTTTCACTGCAGATTCCTAATAATATTTGCTAGTATAGTGCGTAGGATTCCTAATAATATTTGCTAGTATAGTACTTAGGATTCCTAATAATATCTGCTAGTATAGTACTTAGGATTCCTAATAATATTTGCTAGTATAGTACGTAGGACTCCTAATAATATTTGCTAGTATAGTACGTAGGATTCCTAATAATATTTGCTAGTATAGTACGTAGGTTTTCCTAATAATATTTGCTAGTATAGTACGTAGGATTCCTAATAATATTTGCTAGTATAGTACGTAGGTTTTCCTAATAATATTTGCTAGTATAGTACGTAGGACTCCTAATAATATTTGCTAGTATAGTACGTAGGATTCCTAATAATATTTGCTAGTATAGTACGTAGGTTTTCCTAATAATATTTGCTAGTATAGTACGTAGGATTCCTAATAATATTTGCTAGTATAGTACGTAGGTTTTCCTAATAATATTTGCTAGTATAGTACGTAGGACTCCTAATAATATTTGCTAGTATAGTACGTAGGATTCCTAATAATATTTGCTAGTATAGTACGTAGGTTTTCCTAATAATATTTGCTAGTATAGTACGTAGGATTCCTAATAATATTTGCTAGTATAGTACGTAGGTTTTTTTTCATTCAATGAATTATTACGATTTTTTATGATCGATTTCCGACGGATTTTCTAATATAAAGTGAACAATTGCTCAGAATTTTTTAATAAAAAAATTATATTTTTTAAAAATCCTGCGTCCGAGATTTAACCTTCTTCTTTCAAAATGATTTTAGACTTTAGTTCTAGATTAAAAATTGCCACCTGCTGACTATCGACCGTGAAAAAATAGGGTTTCTGTTCGTCAGATAGCCGCAAATTCTCATTGAAGAATTAAAACATATTTTGTTTGGTTAATTTAACATCTCTTATAAAACATATGACATACAGAATTGAAAAATTTTTTGATTTATTTGTTATCCATAAATTGGGCTTTTGTTTCGACTACACAAGTGTGAAAGTGAACATATCACAATTATTATTATTTTTGCTCTGAAACACATTAGTATTTTACAATGAATTACATACCTCATCTTATTTATTTATTTGGTTTTTAGAGCTCGCTAATGTGCGATTTATTCCCATTGTATAGAATTAGCGAATTAAATTGATTATAATTTCCAGATGAAATATAGTCCTATAACACTTAAAAAAAAAAAAAAAAAAATCTATACAAAACCCACCTTTTTCCTATTTTTTATCAAATAAATAATTAAAAATATTATTAAGATGGTGTTTTCCCGTTTTAGCACTTTCCTCCGAAGGAAAGTAGCTATTGAGGTTGCACTCATGACGGAATTTTTGAAAAAATTCTTCAAATCTTTATCGATCCTACCTAGTAGACACAGAAAATGACCCCCGTTAAAATTTATATATATATATATATATATATATATATATATATATATATATATATATATATATATATATATGTGTGTCTGTTAACACGATAGCGGCCAGAGTTTTTGTTTTTTCGTCACGAAACTTGGTATATAGCATTCAATTAGCAAACGATTGAACGAGTTCGTTAACCACCAAAGTCAGTCCACCGGAAGTGGGGGTTTACCCCAAACCCAAGACACTAATTTGACTATGTCAGCCGTAATATTTGTTATATTTCAACGAAACTTGGTATTCGTAGGGGTAATATAGAGAGAAAAGTGAGATATAATAATTAACTAAATCGGTTCATTAGAAGGGGGGGGGGTTTACTCCAGACCCACAATACCAATTCGCCACTACCAGCCGTGATTTTTGGTATATTTCGACGAAACTCGGTATTCGTAGTGGTAATCCACAGGTAAATATGTGTTGTAAAAATAAACTAAATCGGTTCATTAGGAGGGGGGATTTACTCCGGACCCACAATACCAATTCGCCACTACCAGCCGTGATTTTTGGTATATTTCGACGAAACTCGGTATTCGTAGTGGTAATCTACAGGTAAATATGTGTTGTAAAAATAAACTAAATCGGTTCATTAGAAGGGGGGGTTTACTCCGGACCCAAATTCCTAATATACTCATACCGGTCGTAATTTCTGCTGTATTGTAACGAAACGCGGTATACGTCGTGGGTAACTCATGAGAAAGAAGTGTTGTAAAAATGAGCGGAATCGGTCAATAGGAAAGCGGGGGTTTAATTTGTAATATATTTCAATAGAAAAGCCCGCCAGACGTAGGTTCACAAAGCCGCCGCAAGGAGAGCTTTCTACCACTAGAGTGACTGTATCCTGTTCCTGCGTTAGATCAAAACACGATAATATGAGGTTTTTTGTATTTATTACGTAGTGTAATAGGTACCATGAGTAAACATAACTCTGGAAGCAAATTAATAATTGATCAGTTACTCATTAAAAATTTAAAAGAGAACTATTCATGTTTTTATTTTATTTATTTAGGATATTTTAAGCAAATTGTTCTGGAAAGCAGTCTACACTACCCAAATTCTGAGGAAAGTGCTTAGTTATGCAGCTCCTGCGTGACGGACGTTTTTTTTATTTATCACTTTCATTCTGTTTTTAATGATATGTATGTTTTCTTTAATCCTTCTTTTCATTCTATTTCTTTCTTTCCCTAATATTGATTAATTTATTTGATAAAAAATAGGAAAAAGGTTGGTTGTGTATAGATTTTTAAAAAAAGTGTTATAGGACTATATTTCATCTGGAAATTAAAATCAATTTTAAAGATATGACAGATCGATTATCGATCAGCTGACTATTTGACACCATATTGGATTCGTTCAGTCAATGACCAGTGTAGACGAGGCCCTGCTAGTGGAAGGTTCTCCTCCTTAAGTTGAGGCTGAATTTATGTTTTAAGTATATTTCCCAGAAGAGGCGCCAAAATGGTGCGAAACATATAAGGAAGAGAAATAAAAAGTGCCTTATTCGCTAATTCTATATATTTGAGCTAAGGGTCATTTAATGATTAATTCCCATTTTATTATTAATTCTACTGCTTGTAACACTGATGATTATGGAAATTACGTGAATGTTTTATTTTTCGGCCTACTTCTGACGTCAAAACCGTAATGACGATACGACTAATGTTTCGGGAAAAGATTTTTAGTAGTCTTATGATTTTAATATTTCTTTATAGAATAATGGAGCTCCTTCCTTCACAGAACCGTCAACAAGGTGTTTCTCTCTCTCTCTCTTTTTTTTTTTTTTTTTTTTTTTTTTTTTTTTTTTTTAAATTATGAGTTCAACGTCTTTATAAAATTTCTTCCTTTCACCGACAGGATGAAAATGTTAAGCCGAGTGAAAATGTCGCGCTAATTTATGCTGTCCCTTTATTATTAATATTTTTTTTATTATTCACAAAGCATATTGAGAAATAAAATGGGACTGTATTAAAGCAGAATATTAAATAACTTTAACTTTAGGAGGCCAGATAGCAAACAGAATTATTCCCTAGAGAGTTATATTAAATTTTTATTCCGAGAGTTGATGAAAAAAAATTAATTATAATGAAAGCCTCATTTGAATAAGTAACTATAAAGGAGAAATACAGGTACAAATCCCATTAAAATTTATACTCCGATAAAAACAATTTTTCTAAGATATATATTTGATGTGCAATTATTTACTTACCGATACTATATAACAACATTTTAAAATAAATCTTAATTAATTACAATATTTCTTTTGTAGGTGGAAAATCGATAAATACTATTCCAAATTAACATAAACGTCGATTTACTAAAAATATCTTTACATGTTTCGCATCATCTGGTGCCTCTTCAGGAGCCGAAACACTAAATATATAACTGAAGCTGTTTAAAAATCAATAGTGTCCAAACATGAAATTTTACTACCCAGAGGAAGATAATTAACAATTTATTTATTGATGAGCATCCGCTATCAAGGAAATTCGCTCTATATAATTATTTACTTATAAATCCAAT
>CAMPFC010000119.1:0-15223 GCA_946811695.1 Gonocerus acuteangulatus
ATGACAGCTTTGAGGAGTTCTGAAGGAGATATATCTAAGAAATAAAAATTATCAGAGTTAAAGGTATTAGAAGGAACAAAGGGCGTGGAAGGAGTAGTTGAGGAGGAGACGGCACTGAAATGGTTATTCAGCTCGTCGGGTGTAACATGGATGGTGGGAGTGGGTTTAGTCTTTGCGAGGGAAAGGCTACGAAGGGTGTTCCAGAGGGAGCGGGAGTCGGAAGCTGAGGAGAGGGAGGTCTGGTAATACAGGGAACGAGCGCGGCGAAGGGTGGATTGAGTGAGGTTACGGAGTGATTTGAAGGTCTTCAGGTCCTCTGGGTGTCCAGTACGGATTGATCGTCGTCTTGCAGCATTACGTCTTCTCATCATTTCTTTAATTTCGGGAGTGAGCCACGGAGCAGGGGGACGGCGAGCGAGGATTGTCTTTACAGGAGCATGTTTATCAAGGATGGCAAGGAGGTTCGAGGTTAGAAAATCGACTTTGGCATCAATGGAGGGATAGGAATGAATGAGTGACCAATCTACTCCAGATAAGTCAGGCTCAAGGGATTCAAAGGTAAGAGAGTTGAGGTTTCGATAGGAGATGGTTTTAGGGGTAAAAGAGGGCATTTGGATGTTATAGGATATGGAAATAAGATCATGTGCTAAAAAGGAATGGAACCGGATACTGGTAGAAGGATAGAAGGTGACTCGGAGAGTCAACAAGGAAGTAGTCGAAAAGGGTATTAGAAGTAGAGGTGTGGTGAGTAGGTGAGAATGGGACTACGTATAGCCCTAGGGAGGAGGTGAGGGATTCAAGGAAACGCTTATCAGGGGAATTAGACAGGAAGTTGATATTTAGGTCCCCGGCTAGGATGGTGTGATCATAGGAAGGGATAAGTTTTAGAAGAAGATCTTCGAAATCGTGCTCGAAAGGCGTGTTGGGAGGACGGTAAACTACTACCACAAGGATACGAGAGGATGAAGAGGATACTTCTGCAAAAAGATACTCGATGCGAGGATGGCCCAGAGAGGGTGAAATGTGAAGGATACGGGAGCGGAGACTACCGTGCACGTATAGAGCGACCCCGCCACCAACACGGTCTTCTCTATCGTGACGGAGGAGGGCGTGGTTAGGAAGAGAGACAGCAGAGGAAGGGATATAGGGTTTGAGCCAGGATTCGGAAATAGCAATAAGGTGATAGGATGTGTCATGGAAGTGGATGGAGAACTCTGTAAAGTGGGCGAAAAGGGACTGGGCGTTAACATGACAAGCTGTAAGAATATTAGTCATAAGAGACGAAGAAGAAAAAGACAGTAAAATTGGTACAGGAAGAGAAAAAATAGTAAGAAGACGCTTTACAGTGAATTGAGGGGACAAGACACACCAGGATACAACCAGGCTGAAAGGGGAGTGTAAGAAAAAAGTAATATAAAGCTGTGGCGGACATAATCCACGTCGAAATATAGGAAAAAATAGAAAAGTAAGAGTAAGAGTGGGAGGAAATTAAAATTAAATTATGAATTAAAATACTAATAAATGTTGACAAGACGTTCCAATGAGATCCAGGTAATACAGCCAGATGAGAGAATCCAGATTGAAGCGAGAGAGATGTAGGGTTAATAAAGTGTACTTAAGAGGTGTAGGATAATAACATATCTATGAACAGCATATAGCTACAAAGTTACTCGATGCAATTCATCCCAAAGTGGTGCATTATTAAGAAAATAAATAAATATTAATTGTTTATATTTATATTATACATTATGCATTATTATTATCAGGGTGCAAGGTTAGCTGAATGGTAGAGCACTGGACTAATAACTTGGATGAACTGAGTTCAAATCCCGAGCATAGTACTAAAGATTTTTATCATCTAGGGTCTTAGCTCGTGGGTTGGATTCGGCCTTCTTGACCGTCCCTAGGCCAACCCAGCCTTTAATTAATTTAATAATGGGTACCTTGGGTGCTAATGACTCCAGCAGTCGAAGCAGCCAAGGGGAAAATCAGGCGGCCGGTGCATAGTACTGACCACACTATCTCCCTAGTGTGCCGTATGGTATGTTACGGGACTGATTTTTTTTTTTTTTTTTTACATTATTATTAGCTATATACTTATATTACACATTATTATTAGATTGTTCACGTTATTATTTTTCGCTTATAATTAATAGGTATTTTATGCTGCAATTTGTTGATGGCAAACAATTTAGTTTGTGTCTGTACTGTTTATGTTGAGATTTAGTTGATTATGAAGTAGATTTGTGTGATGTTAGTGAAGTCAACAGGTTGTTTCAGTAGATTATAGATGGATTATCCTCAATGGTAGATATATCTCATTTTCTGATTTATATAAATACTGTTTATAGTACAGTAGAACTTAGATAATTCGAACCTCTAGGGACCGATAAAAAAGTTCGAATTATCCAAAATTCGAATTACAAAAGTTTTTGAAAATAAAGGGGTAAAAAATCTAACTTCATATTTTCTCACATTTTATTAAAACAATAACAAATATTTCATAAATTGATGATTACGTAATATGTAATAAATAATTTACAAAAAAAGTAAAAATAAAAGTCTATTGTTTTGAAAAAAGTCATTTTCATGGGCAAGAATTTTTTTCAGGTAAGTTGATAAAGTGTTAGGAAGAATTCTAAAGGCCTTGGCAATTTCAGATTTTTTCTTTATTCCATTTTCAACTTCATTAATTGCAGCTATTTTCTCTGGCAACGTTAAAGTTTTATAACTGCTTGGCTTCGACATCTTAAATCAACAACTTACTGAACTGCGCTGTAGACCAGAAATTCAAGGCACAAACAATACAACAGATCTAGACGCTGACTGACTTATAACTGAATAAGAAATGAAGATGGGAGGGATGGTGGAAGGGAATTCTAGGATAAAACAGGATGGTGTATGTAACTACAACCCCAGGAAGGGAGGAAGCGCGACCCTCCACTTTGCAGAACTCCTAGACTCCAAGAACTAGACTATGGGCCATGTCAAATCAACACACTTTTTTTACCTCTCATAGATGGAACCGCCGCGCTTCTTGTACTGTCTTTCTTAACCGAGGGGACAATATTTTTAAAAAAAATTAACATCGAACACCTCCCATTGGAGGTATAGACTCGTAAAAAATTCGAATTATCCAAAATTTTATTCGAATTAACCACGATTTTTTTACATTGTTTATGCCCTAAACTCTAGGGACCGAGAGAAATATTGGAATTAAAGACGATTTCGAATTATCGAAGTTCGAATTATCCATGTTCCACTGTATTTATAAGATAAGTAAATAAAGGATCTTGTGTATATCGTCACAGTCTGTTAAATATCTTTGTGTTTTTTAAATATGTTTATATTTTGTCTATATACTGGCTTCCATCTGAGAGTATTTCAGTCATGGGCGTATATAAGGGGGGGGGGGCTCCAGCCTCCCCCCCCCAAATTTTGAATTGGTGGTAAAAATGTGCCATAAAATCCTTAAAAATATATTAAATAAGATCACTTTGTTCATAAAAAAATATTTTATTTATATTGTAATAGCGTTTTAGTTGCAAAAAACTATTAAAATTTTTAGTATTCCATACCCCGGAAATGGTCCCAGCCCCCAACCCCCGAAATTATTTTCTATATACGCCCATGAGTTCAGTCATGTTCCCAGGTATTTGTTTATATATTCTGTCCAAGATCGCCGCTCTAAGACCAGTACCGATTTCACATTTCTCCCTCAATCCCCCCCGGGTAGGGAGACCCCGCAACTAGCGCTGCTCGCGGATTACCGCAGAGTTAAACACCTAAACGAATACTATACTCGCTGCAGTACTCGGTTTCGCTTAGTCCCACGTTGACCATCATGTCTGAAGCCTATACATTCTCTATGGGTGCTCACGCCCTCACTCTCGAGTACCGTATCCAAGGCGGGGAAGAGTTCGTAGAGAAAGCTGAGCAGGAACTCAGGGAAACTTCGGAAAACCACAAGAACGGATTAGAAACAATTAGGAGGCTTATAAAAGGTAAATAATTACCCTACCTATATAAACCATTTAACTAATACTTTTCAAACGATTAAAATTAACGTATTAACTACTTTGCATTTAATAAATTGTACGTGAAGATTAGATAGCTAGCCGTCGAGGTGATAACCAATCAGGGAATAGTTGGGATTCGGCTAAGAAAACGTCAATACGATGTTTGTAAAAATCTGCATTAAGGACGTTTCGGCTACACATTGGTAGCCTTCATCAGCTAAAATGACAAAAAACAATGAAAAAACAGAATTAATACACAGAAAAAAGCTTTCACAGTAAGATAACTGGTAGATCTATACATACAAATCAACATTTTTTTAAAGTACAAAAACAAATTGGTTTTATATTTCATTGTCCTTAATACTGATTTTTTTTTTACAAAAATCGTATTGATGTTTTCTTAGCCGAATCCCAACTAATCCCTGATTGCTTAAAAACTTGTATTCCTAAAAAACCTACCGTGGCTGATAGGGTTCAGGTTTCATATTGATTCCCTGAAAACGTCTAGGCGGCTTCCGCCCGGAGAAGCTTTTTACAAGTGTATATAGAAAATAATATCGGGGAGGAGCTGGGAGTACCTAGGCATTTGGGGGCAAGGAAAATTTTAGTGCAAAATGTAAAGTTTTAAGGACCTCTGGACACCTTGTAGATCAGGGTGAATGTAGAAGAAATGTTTCATTGTTATAGGCTTTTTTTACACGAAATGTTCTCAACAAAACAAAATTTGAGGGAGGGGGGCTGCAGTCACCTCAGCCCCCCCCCTTATATACGCCCATGAAGCTTTACTTTTTCTGGAGTTCTGGATGATAATAGATGTTTGTCATCTTGAGAAGAAAGATCAGAAAATTATGGACGTTTTTTCGATAATCGCCACATTTCATTATCAATAAGTTATCATCTTATTCGCAAATGTGGATGATAACGAAAAGTAAAATAAACACTGTTTTGGATAGTTTCATTGAAGTCTTGAATTATGGAAGATACCAGCCCTTGTGGAAATATTATCTATTTATGTATTGTTTGTCCAAATCTCAGGAGATGAGTTCTTTAAATCATTGTCAGTGGTTTTGCACTACAAGCGATGTTATTTTTAGAAACTTCTGGGTGAAGAATGTATCATAATGAAAAAAAGTTATCTTCATAATTTAGTATTATTTTACATAATTACAATATTTATAATAGAACATATTAAGTTTTTAGTTAATTATAAATAACTTACTAAGTAGGTAACGAAAATAAAAATAATGACATAATTAATCTTTGTTATTTTATTTCTGAGTTTTTATTGCATTACGCTTCTAGTTTATTACATTTCTCAAATTATTTCCATAGACACAAAGCTTTTTAACAAAATAAATAAATATTATATTGATTATAATGAATCAATGTATTCTTTGTTATATGCAAATTTTCATTTTGGAGGAAGTGAAATTTTATAAATTTTGCGCGCTAAATAAAATAAAAACAAAAATGACAATCAATACATGTTTATTGTTCTACTAGTTTCGCACCCTTTGGACACTACTTCAGGTGCTAAAACTATTCTATATTCACACCCTCGCTGTCGAAAAGAACCTTTCGGTACAAGGGCCACGTCATGGCGATAGTGATTTAAAATGAAATGTTTCAAACAATTCTAAAAAATAAGAAAAATGTTTTCATAAAATTAAGTAATTTTAAAGAAGAAGAAAATAAAATCGTCAAATATTTAAGAAGTGAAGGAATTGTGGGATTTGGCTAAGAGAAAATTTCAAAATGTCAAAATTTCAGAAAAATCTATATTTTAAACTTAGGTATTCAAAATATTTGTTTTTTTTTTTTTGTTTTTTTTTTCTGAAATTCTTCATCCCTTCACTTGTTATCGCATCAACAGCTAACTATCTCCATCTCATAAAAAAATAGTTAAAGTAGTCAATATCAGCTAAAATAGTTTCATTACAATAATTGGGCAGTTTAAAAATGGCTTAAAATAAATGAACAAACTAAAGATAAACTAAATAAAATTAATTTAAAAAAAAAAAAAATAGTGAACTTGTTGCACCTCTTAAGAGTTATTACATTTCATGAGGCTTTTTTCGGGTTACCTCTTACATGTGTGGAAAAATATACCCAAATTTCGGGATTTGCTTGTTTGCGGGGGGTTTGGTTTTGCGGATGTTCTTTAAATTGGGGCAGCGACATTGGTATTATACGCAACACATATCGTCCCTACCATGACAAACTATCGAATATGAAAAATCCCGTTTTTCAGATTGGAGACTTTGCTCTTGGATTGTGGAAGATACGACTTGTCGCAAATTGTCACAACTCTAACCCCTTTAGAATAGCCTTTAATGCCTCAAATAAAGTATGGAATAAGACAATTTTTCAATATATTACTTCCTCAATGGATAGAATATGTCCGTTCTCTAGTTTTCTCCGATTTTTCATATTCGATCGTTTGACATTGTTTGATATATATTTGGTCTGAGGATGATTCCGTGGATGGCCTCCAGATTCACGTTATAAAATATTTTCTCTCTGAAATTATTAATAAAACATACTAATTTACTGATATTTTCTTTGAATGCGTATACAAAAATCAGGTTGTAATAAGGAAATGATTTTGCATGCTTGAGGTTGTGATAAGCAGCTGATGATAAGAACCGGTTCTACTGTAATTGTACCAGCTGTTTATTCTCAAGACTGCTTCGCCAGATTTAATGGCTGTGCTTTTCTCTGGCCCGCCATCACTATCATCTGAAGGCAAAACATTCGTTTTTTTATTCTTTTTTACCTTCCTCCATCAGAGGTAATCACAACAATAACTGAAATTACAGAGTAGTTATGCCTATTAACTACAAATTTAGGTAATGGTTACCTGGGTGCAACTTCATTTTTCATAATTTGTTGTTAGAAGTTAACAAATTTTGTCGTAAACAAGATTTACAAAAAGTTATTGTTACTCCACATCACTAAGGACTAATTACACCAATTTAGGAAATGTTTAAGAAATAATTATATTTAATAGTTTTTCTGTTTGATTAAAGTTTTGATATGAAATGTGATATTAGGAAAACGTTTGCTTGTGTTAAAGTTATGATATACAAGGTCATATCAGGGTGGGTTTACATCTGACACTTCTAGCAGGAAATATATCTTAGGTGTAGGGTAGATAATTATCATAATTATTATATCCTACACCTGAGATATATTTCCTGCGAGAAGTGTAAGATGTAAACACACCCTTATTGCTCCTGATAGAAATATATATATCAGAGATAAATTGTTTCCAGTTTATATTAGTTAACATTTCTATCCGACATAAATATCCTGCAATAACTATCAGATGTAAACACACCCTTAGGGAAGATTTAGACTGCGGAGGTAGGAAGAATTCCGTTCGTACGAACGTAAAATGAATAATTACTTTTTGTAAAATTAACATGATTATTTTGAATTTCAGTCGAAAAATCACCAAGACTTGACCAAAGCAATTTAAAAAAATATCATAGATTATTTGCAAGACAGCTTGACTCGACAAGGGACAATAAATTAGTCTGCCTTCGGAATATGATTCTGTCAGATTTAAAGGCAGAGAACGATAGTTTTGTTTTTGGTAGTAAGGATACTAAAGATGTTCTATTATATTTAATAGTTCAATAGTCGGAGTCGAGGTCCCATACCGTCCCTAGGACCGCTAAGCCTTTAATAGCTGCAAGTGGAAATACTAGTACTGACCATACTATCTCTCTCGTATACCGTGTGGAAAACAAACCAATACCCCCACACAATCTGCCGCTCTGGGCCTTCGTGACCTGTTATGGGACTGCTTTTTAGCGTGTTTTTTGGATAGACCTGCATTATCCTATGTTCAAAGAGATCGTGACATAACGTAAGATTGTTACTCACGGCTAATATAGCGTCTAAATAATAATAATAAAATAACATAGATAAAACAAATACCATACAAGTCAATATTAGAGGCTTTCAGCTAACAGACTTTTTTTAAAAAATATTTATCAAATTTTGTACGGAAGGGGCCTTAATTACTCGTTTGAAATCGAAAACATGGTTTTCTTTTAGTAGTTCCCGATAGTTGTTATCTACTGATGATGTTTTAATTTGCTTCTAAAAGTTTATATAATTGAGAAAGAAAGCTGTTAACATTTTTTTTTTTTTTTTTTTTTTTTTTTTTTTTACCAACCTTTAAGTTCCCACGACTCCTTTAATTTATCTTGTTTCCCCATTGTTTCAGAAAAGATAATATCGAATAATAGCATTCGTACTTGAAGGCCAGCAAAACATTACTTCCTTTAATCTTCATTCTGGAAATTTTGGATTTTAACTTTTGGTATAAGGTTTAAAGAATAGGATTCAAATTAAAGATTAAACAAGGTTAAATTTGAGGCTTATATAAATTAAAATCACACAAAGAAGGATAAAAATAGAATGTAACTATTGAGGACCCCAGAGGTCAAGGGGTGTATGTAAAAAACTCAATTTTTATCTAGAAAATGGAGTCGAAATAGGAAAAACTATAAGTAAAGATGGAATGGTTGGGATTCGGCTAAAGAAACCTCAATATGATTTTGTTTTAAAAAATCTATATTTCGGACGTTTCGGCTACTCATTGGTAGCCTTCGTCAGCTAAAATGACAAAGAAAGAAATTAATAAAGAAACCAAAAAAAGTTTATATTGTGATAGGTAACAGAACTATAAATACAATTAACTTATAAAAGAACATATCGTCTTAAATTCTTAGAATGAGTAGAATGAAAAAGTAAATAGGTACAATAATTGATTTTAATAGTAATTAGTAACATTAGTTGATTTTACAAAGAAATAAGAAACTACATACCAATGACAAATATAGTAGCTAATAGTAACATTAATTAATTTTACAAAGAAATAAGATACTACATACCAATGGAAACGCCGAGCGGCAGAGGAAGACCAAGGTTGGCAATTAAGTAACCATCTACCCCAGTAGATTCCTTTTTCCTTAGACACTCTACAATGGTTACTTAATTGCCAACCTTGGTCTTCCTCTGTCTCAAGGCATTTCTATTGGTATGTAGTATCTTATTTCTTTGTAAAATTTATTAATGTTACTATTAGCTACTATATTTGTCATTGGTATGTAATTTCTTCTTTCTTTGTAAAATCAATTAATATTACTAATTACTATTAAAATCAATTATTGTACCTATTTATCTTTTCATTCTAAGAATTTAAGACGATATGTTCTTTTATAAGTTAATTGTATTTATAGTTCTGTTACCTATCACAATTATAAACTTTTTTTTTGTTTCTGTATTAATTTCTTTCTTTGTCATTTTAGCTGACGAAGGCTACCAATGAGTAGCCGAAACGTCCGAAATATAGATTTTTTAAAACAAAATCATATTGAGGTTTCTTTAGCCGAATCCCAACCATTCCATCTTTACTTATCACCTCGACGGCTAACTATCTAATCATCATAGGAAAAACTATATTTTTACAGTTCCTATCATACTAGACGTATCCTCAGATCCTTAGCTGTTTATTATCGACGATACATAATAGGTTCATCATCCGGTTTATGATTAATATGCAGAAGGAGAATTGGAGAATCCCCACATAGACCCCTTAATTTCCTTCTGTAGTTAATATTACAAAAGTGCCAATACTCAAGAGAATACAAGCTAGGTGGCAGGAACTGTTAAGAAAATCACTTGGATCTCTTTACCGTCGACAAGATTACGGTGTTCACAACACATTCTTGCATCTAACTCATTTTTATCAAAAAATTCACTTAGACCCCTTGACTTCTGGGGCCCACGGTAATCTTTAAGTATTTTAGTGAGTAAAAATCTAGAAAAAACAGTCACAAATTTCTAAGCAACTTTTTTATTCATTATATATTTTGAAGCAGGTCTCTGGCATAGTTAGTAGCAGATCTGTGTTGTATGTCGGTTTTTGAGTAGGTGATTGTTATCATAATGTGTGTTTTTTTTTTGTTTTTTTTACGTCGCATCGACATAAATCTTGGCCATTAGCGCCGACGTGCAGGGTGCAGCCAGGAATTTTCTCAGCGACCCCTGAGATGAGAAAATCTCTCGCGCCGGCGGGGATCGAACCCACCATCTCCCGCTTATGAATCTAGCGCACTAGCCACTAGACCACGGGAGACCCCAATGTGTGTTATTAAAATAAATGTGTTACAAGTGGCATTAATTAAAATTTCAGTTGCCTTACAACTAAAACTATCTTCCTATATAACTTTCGAGATTAATTTAAAACGTTTATTCTTTTTGTATACTGTTATGTTGGCTTTGTTATGTATTTATTTATGTTTTTAATGTTGAGTTTTGTTTTCAACGCCTTTTTTAGATCATTGAGAATGGTTGGAGTTAATAAATATTAAATTTGTAGGCTTATTTTCATTACTAGCAATAAAATCACACCTGAAAAAGCTCTATCCACCAAAATATTTATAATATGTCACTCAATGTATCAAATTTGTAATTTAGAACGAAAATTATATGGATTATTGGGAAAAGGTGTAATTTATTTTACACGAATTCGTTGAGAGTTCACTTTTTTTTTTTTTTTTTTTTTTTCAATGATATAAGAATATTTTTTTTTTTTTTTTGTGTAAAAAAAAATTGATCTTTGTTGGTAACTTACAATCTGTACAGTTATGTACAATAAGTAAATATGTTCAAAATATACATAAAACACAGTGAATGAGATGAGAGGAGAAGGCAGACATTACTGCCACTCCCAATGAATGTTATGGTATTTCTTATTTTAATTAAAAATTGGTCTCTTTTTTAAAATATATAAATTATTTACAATATTTACATTATTTTATAAGACAGGCTAATTAACCAGCAGTAAATTGTCTCGTGGCCAATGGCGGCGAAGGCGTCGAGGAGGATTATCTGGGATGACATTGGAAGGGAGGGATCTACCAAGAGGATTGGGGTGGGCTGGGAGTTTAGAGAAAAAGGTCAGGAATCGGGATTTGGCTAAATCATAGACAAAGGGTATTTCAGTGTCTCGATGGATGGTTAGGTTTGAAACGTAGAAAGGAGCGTTGAGGATTTTACGAACGACTTTGGATTGGAAACGTTGGATAATTTTTATATTCGATGGCTTAGCTGATCCCCATAGTTCTATGCCGTATGTCCATATCGGTCTTATCATGGTCTTGTATATTGTCAGTTTGTTTTTTGTGTCTAGTTTTGATTTTTGTCCAATTAGTCGACGTAGAAGTCCGAAGCGTTTGTTCAGTTCTTGTCTCTTGTGTTTTATGTGTGTTTTCCAGGTAAGTCGCTTGTCGAGGTGGAATCCTAAATATCGAACCTCGTTAGATTGGGGTATTGGGATATTGTGGATTTTTACAGGAGGGCACTCAGCTCGTCGCAGGGCGAAAGTCAAATGCGTACATTTCTCTGGGTTCATTTGAATCCTCCATTTGTTGACCCATTTCTCGACGTCATTAAGGTGGTAAGAGTTCATAACGAGGTAATTTGCACTTTAAGTCAATGTGTGAACAAAATTAACAATTATATACACCTCTATAAACATGGCATACAAATGTGAACAAAACCCAATACATAACTTGGAACATTTTTAAAAATAGTAAAAATATTTATAACTTTGTTATAAAAAAAAAAAATTAATAAATAACAATATGAAAAATTAAAAAGTACAAACATTGTAATTATAAATAAATTATGATATTTTATAAAAGATGGAATTTATTCGTGATGCGCAGTCTGCACGAATGTGTTTAATTATTAATGGAATGTTTCACAGATTGGTTTATCACTAAATATGAATGTGTCAAGTGTGAATGTCCAATTCGTAGTCTCGACTTATTCTCGCCTAGCGTTCCGAATACCTCAACTCCAGGCTCCTATTGTCGGCTTAATCTCTCGTAGCTTGTTGTCTTGTGTGTATGTCCAGGCTGCTATTGTCGGCTTAATCTCTCGTAGCTTGTTGTCTTGTGTGTATGTCCAGGCTCCTATTGTCGGCTTAATCTCTCGTAAGATATAAACTAGGAAAATTCATAAACACGAGAAAAAAAAAACAGCAATATAATTTACAAAGGTAATCAGGTCTTCCTGGTGGTGAAATTTTAAGAAGCGTCTTCCTGGGAGGATAGGAGAAAAGCAAAGAGGCGGGATTTAAAGACAGGTAAGGAAGGAGAGTGTCGAATGGAAAGAGGGATAGAGTTCCAGAAGGAGGAGGCTCGGGAGATGAAGGAACGGTCGAAGAAGGCTGTTTTATGAGTGGGAGGATAGAGATCGGAGGGACGGGAGCGGGTACCACGGGAATGGACAGCCGATTTAAACTGCAGGAGGTTGTAAATATAGGAAGGAGATTTGGAAGAAATGGTTTGGTAAAGGAAGGAACCTAGAAAATATTGTCGTCGAATTGATGGAAATAGCCACTTCAACTCGGAATACCGGTGTGAAATATGGGCATCCGTGGGGGTATCGAGGATAAATCTGAGAAAACTGTTCATTAATCGCTTAAGACGAACCTCAAGCTCCCCAGTGAGCCCTCCATAAACCAGGCAACCATAGTCGAAGTGGGGGAACACTAGAGAAGATACAAGAAGCTGACGTGTAGGAGTAGGGAGGAGGTGACGGGAACGGTTAAATAGTTTAAGGGTGGCTATGGAGCGACGAGTGATTAGGGATAAGTGATTTTTCCAGGATAGGTTTTGATCGAAAACAAGGCCCAGGTTCTTGGCAGTGGAAACATATTGAATAGGACTGGAGTCAATGGTGAAGGAAGGGAGGATAGGAGGGAGAGATTTCAAGAGGGGAGCTGAGCCTATCACTATCGCTTTGGACTTTTCAGCATTCATCAATAATTTGTTGGTCTTGGCCCAAGCTGTGATCCTGTCCAAGTCTTCCTGAATTTTTCTTGCTGCTTCTAATAGCTCAGAGGGGGGGAAGGAAAGGTAGATTTGGGAATCATCGGCATACATGTGGAAGTTGCAAAATAGGATAGAGGATGGGAGATCATTTATGTAGGCTGCAAACAGTGTTGGGGATAGAGAGGATCCCTGTGCGACACCTCGGTCTAGTGTAAGGGAGGAGGATTGGGGTTTGTTTGGAATGGCTACTGATTGGGAGCGGTTAGAAATGAAGGATTGAAACCAGGTCAGAGCACTGTTAGAGAAAGAAAAAGATTGAAGTTTTGAAAGGAGTATGTCATGGTCAATGGTATCGAACGCTTTACTGAAATCTAGGAGTATAAGGATGGAAATTCTTTTGAGATCAATAGCGGATTGGAGGTCGTGCGTAATTTTTTGAAGTGCAGATTGGGTGGAGTAACCTGGACGAAAGCCAGATTGGTGGGAGTTTAAGCGGGGTTGTAGAAAGACGGATATTTGGGATTGCACGAGGCGTTCAAGTGGTTTAGAAAGATTGGAAAGGATAGAAATAGGACGGAAGTCGGTGGGAACAATTGGATTGGAAATTTTGTTTAAGGGATGAACAATTGCTTTCTTCCATGATGTGGGAAAGACGGATTTTTGCAAAGAATAATTGTATATGTGGAGTAGGTGGGGTAGGATAACAGGAAGGGAAAGTTTAATAAGCTCCACGGGTATACTGTCCGAACCTTTGGACTTAGAATGTGATTTCATGACAGCTTTGAGGAGTTCTGAAGGAGATATATCTAAGAAATAAAAATTATCAGAGTTAAAGGTATTAGAAGGAACAAAGGGCGTGGAAGGAGTAGTTGAGGAGGAGACGGCACTGAAATGGTTATTCAGCTCGTCGGGTGTAACATGGATGGTGGGAGTGGGTTTAGTCTTTGCGAGGGAAAGGCTACGAAGGGTGTTCCAGAGGGAGCGGGAGTCGGAAGCTGAGGAGAGGGAGGTCTGGTAATACAGGGAACGAGCGCGGCGAAGGGTGGATTGAGTGAGGTTACGGAGTGATTTGAAGGTCTTCAGGTCCTCTGGGTGTCCAGTACGGATTGATCGTCGTCTTGCAGCATTACGTCTTCTCATCATTTCTTTAATTTCGGGAGTGAGCCACGGAGCAGGGGGACGGCGAGCGAGGATTGTCTTTACAGGAGCATGTTTATCAAGGATGGCAAGGAGGTTCGAGGTTAGAAAATCGACTTTGGCATCAATGGAGGGATAGGAATGAATGAGTGACCAATCTACTCCAGATAAGTCAGGCTCAAGGGATTCAAAGGTAAGAGAGTTGAGGTTTCGATAGGAGATGGTTTTAGGGGTAAAAGAGGGCATTTGGATGTTATAGGATATGGAAATAAGATCATGTGCTAAAAAGGAATGGAACCGGATACTGGTAGAAGGATAGAAGGTGACTCGGAGAGTCAACAAGGAAGTAGTCGAAAAGGGTATTAGAAGTAGAGGTGTGGTGAGTAGGTGAGAATGGGACTACGTATAGCCCTAGGGAGGAGGTGAGGGATTCAAGGAAACGCTTATCAGGGGAATTAGACAGGAAGTTGATATTTAGGTCCCCGGCTAGGATGGTGTGATCATAGGAAGGGATAAGTTTTAGAAGAAGATCTTCGAAATCGTGCTCGAAAGGCGTGTTGGGAGGACGGTAAACTACTACCACAAGGATACGAGAGGATGAAGAGGATACTTCTGCAAAAAGATACTCGATGCGAGGATGGCCCAGAGAGGGTGAAATGTGAAGGATACGGGAGCGGAGACTACCGTGCACGTATAGAGCGACCCCGCCACCAACACGGTCTTCTCTATCGTGACGGAGGAGGGCGTGGTTAGGAAGAGAGACAGCAGAGGAAGGGATATAGGGTTTGAGCCAGGATTCGGAAATAGCAATAAGGTGATAGGATGTGTCATGGAAGTGGATGGAGAACTCTGTAAAGTGGGCGAAAAGGGACTGGGCGTTAACATGACAAGCTGTAAGAATATTAGTCATAAGAGACGAAGAAGAAAAAGACAGTAAAATTGGTACAGGAAGAGAAAAAATAGTAAGAAGACGCTTTACAGTGAATTGAGGGGACAAGACACACCAGGATACAACCAGGCTGAAAGGGGAGTGTAAGAAAAAAGTAATATAAAGCTGTGGCGGACATAATCCACGTCGAAATATAGGAAAAAATAGAAAAGTAAGAGTAAGAGTGGGAGGAAATTAAAATTAAATTATGAATTAAAATACTAATAAATGTTGACAAGACGTTCCAATGAGATCCAGGTAATACAGCCAGATGAGAG
>CAMPFC010000120.1:0-13851 GCA_946811695.1 Gonocerus acuteangulatus
ACAACCCTGTGTTATTGAAGTATTTGAACGATTTAAGAACAAAAGTTTAAAAAAAAAAAACATGGATCTGTGAAAAGAAAATTATATTTTTTTTCTTCAATTTATTCAAAAAGCTGAAGGGAAATATATTTTTTATAAATGTTTACATAAATATTAAGTAAATATTTACTTAAAAGAATAAAAAAAAATACTTCCACGGATATAAAAAAAATCTTAAAACAGTAAATAAATAAAATACACATTTATTTTGAATTTATTAATTCAGGTAACTAATACTGGGTCCAGGAGGCGGCCATTAAGGAACCCCAACCATACATTAACCTCAAAAATTACTATTTTTACCTAGATCACGCATTTGAACACATTTTTACTTATATTTAGAAAACAAATGCTTTACCTTAAATTAATACTGATGGCTACGCTTGTGAAACTCACTGGGATTCTGAGCCCATGCGTTTTTGTTGTGGTAATTAAAAATTCTATCCCTCATAAATAATATGTACATAGTCCTGTAAAAATGTGTTCAAATGCGTGATATAGGTAAAAATAGTAATTTTTGAGGTTAATGTATGGTTGGGGTTCCTTAATGGCCGCCTCCTAAACCCAGTATTAGTTACTCGAATTAATAAATTCAAAATAAATGTGTATTTTTATTTATTTACTGTTTTAAGATTTTTTTTTATATCCGTGGAAGTAATTTTTTTTATTCTTTTAAGTAAATTTTTACTTAATATTTATGTAAAAATTTATAAAAAAAATATTTCCCTTCAGCTTTTTGAATAAATTGAAGAAAAAAATATAATTTTCTTTCCACAGATCCATGTTTTTTTTTAAAAACTTTTGTCCTTAAATCGTTCAAATACTTCAATAACACAGGGTTGTGATACATGAATGGAAAGCTGGTTAAATGAGGAAGTTTTTCTAAAACCCGGAAATCTCAGATCCTGCCCATTGAGGAGTAACGCTGGAAAGAAATATCAATAAAATGTTAGGAAATTTAGAATTGCCTTCTTTTGGTAAGATATACATACTTACATTCACTCATTATTACGTTTACTCTCAATTAGTCTTATAGTAAATTTACTCAGCTTTCGATTGGTTTCACACCCTTTCTAGTAGTACTACCTGGGATGGAGCTACAACGATTATTCTTCTAAAAAGTACGTTTGTCTCGAAAAAACAATAAAACGACGTTTTCTCCCTTATGGGCGAGAATTCGGGAAATCGTCATAGAACATTTTTGTTCCCCTATGGGTCCTCTATCACCCCTCACAATATGACTAGACATTTATGGGACACCCTGTATATATATATATTCTTGATAAGGATTCTTCGCTTTAATGATGAATTATTTCTATTTACAGAAGTTCGTTCTACGAAGGCCTGGCAGTATATATGAACACACATATACATACTTATATGATTATATATATATATATATATATATATATATATATATATATATATGTGTATATATATATTTATGCATATATACATATATTAACGCTTCTATTGAGAATATTGAGAAGCGTTCGTAACGGAAACTCCGGTTAGTGAGAAATCAAAGGTCCTTCTATAAATGATGCGTAAAAGCAGAAATAACATATCGATCAGAAAGCAGAAGTTGGAAAGATGAATATTTACTGAGTATATGATATTCTCTCAGCTAGTCGTGCATTATTCATGGCCGATACATAGAAGCCAATCCTAATAGGAACTCCAGAAATTATATTACGGAGCCTAGAAATTCCTGCTTTATGTAAAACGAAGGAAACTTTTACTGTACCTTTCAGAAAGTATTTAAAAAGTCGTGTTGTTTGTTTTACCACAGTAAATGTCGTCACACTTTCGTCGTTGCTTTGATTCTGCCTCAATAATAGATTTATGCAGTTACATATTTTGTCGTAATATTGGAGATCATGGAACGAAAACCATAGAAGCTTTGATCTCAAAATCGTCTTCAACCACTTAAAGTTTCAAGGTCTGCAGGGTTTTAAAGAGACAGCATCCCCGATTTTCGTGCTTTTTAGAATACATCTCTGAAATAACATTTTAAAATGATCAAATTAGTGATTTTCGTTGCTTAAAAACCAACATTTTGACCAATAGAGACATTTTTCTATTTCAATCTTGGGTGGTGATTTATTAGGAATGGTTCTATTTCTAAATCTACGTATTACGTTCTAAACGATTATAAACTCTGACCACTATACTTAGTCGCAAAAATATACATACATATCGAAACAACTCACACAAGTGTGATTGTGAATTGAGAGTAACATAGTTTCCACATTTCGCAGGAGAGTAACTCATTGAGGGCGTATGCATGAAATAATTTTGTTTAAACTTCTTTTGATATTAGTAGATATCATTTATTTATCGCACCGCATCTTTGGCGAAGTTCATTTTTTCGATACTAACGGCTGGTTGATAAAATTTCCCTGGCTGCACCTTGGATGTTGGCGGTAATGGCCTAGATGTCGATGCGCTGTAAAAAAGTGTGATTATAAGTGTTAAATATATACATATATATATATATATATATATAAACATAGAGAGAAAGAGTCCGAGAGTGAGAATCTCTCTGAACATTGATATAATCTGTTTTAATCCTTGATTTAATATGTGACAATAAGTCCCCATAAATATTGTGGATAACCAGGGATCTAAATTGAAATATACATTGGCTTAAATCCTAAACGGCTCACTGCTCATACACAGCCATGATAAGATTATTAATAAGCTACGCTATATGATATACAAACATTAAATGAATATGTATCACTCTTACTCCCCTACAATTTTCTCTTAGGATCAGTTTCAAATTAATGTAACTGGCCTAATTGTTTTTGCTATGATTAACGTAACATTTTTCTATTATTTTATTTTATTTATTTTTTAATTTAAAGTGTTTAGTAACGAGTAAGGCCAGAATAATGGTACTACCTACCTCTCTCCTGGTAGTTGGATAAGCCTCGATAGGATATCTTGTTAACATATAGGTAGGAACCTCTCTCAGGTGAGAATAAATTAAAGACAGAGTAAATTACAGCCATTTTTCAGAGTTTTGGAAAATTGTTCTAAAGTAATAGATAAGATATTTTATTAAGTTTTATACTTGGCAAATGAATGAGGATAAAAAAGTATTGAATGCAAAGAACATCGTAATCTGTAGATGTATTTTATTTTTATTTCTCTTATACATATTTTATATATCTTCCTGGATAAATATAAAATTAATTTCTATTATCTATTTACTTCCTAGATAAGATATATACAATTACTACTTATATATATATATAAACAGAATTAAATGGATATTCTGTGAAAAGATTTGTTAATTTCAAGCTACAACTGCTCTAGGGTTTAAGGATTGTGTCCATTACTACTCTTCACGTTAAGTCATTCATGTTTTTATAATTTCTACGATGTGTGTGTGAGTGCGCTAAATGTAATTGCAAATGTTTGTATCTTTGAGTTGGGTGATTATTGTGTTGACTGTTATCCGTCAAGAGTTCGTTCATGTCGTTTTGTAGATTTAATCTGTCTCATTTTTTGCAGTCAGTTAGTATGTGTTGAATAGTCAAGCTTATGTTGCAAATGGCACAAACTGGTTGTCTTGTTTTGTCATTGAATAGCGATGTGTCTGCAACGAATGTCCGATACGCAATCTTCCCCTCAGGTTGGTCTGTTGCTTGATGTCTTATAACGTACGGTTTTCTTTATTTCCCTTAATTTGTTATCTGGTATGATGGTCCAAATATTTTTTCATTTTGTTAGTGTGTTTTTATGTTCATTTGTAAGTCTTGTAGTGTCAGTTCTTTCCCGTCACCTGTCGATTTTTCTATTGCTTGTTTACCATATTTGTCGGCTTGTGTGTTCCTTAAGATATACATGTGTCCACGGAAGAACGACTTGTATGCTGTAAGCTGGTTGGTTTTGTATTTCTTGAAAAATCACTGTGTGTGTCCCGTATATGTATACATGCATACGTTATCCTTCATTATGGATACATTGTTTAGAAACAACGTTTAAACATGTATAGGCATTTGGTTTTTATGATAAAATCAATAACCTTAAATATGGAATACACTGTGAAATAAATAATAATAATCTGCAGTGATAATCGTTTATGACTGCTTATCCGCTAATTCCCAACTGAAGGAAAGTGGTGCTAATGAGGATGAGAAAGGGGCTTGGGAAGGGCATTGGAAGCAGGTAGCTGAAACTAACTAAAGTAGAATCAAGCCTGAGCCGAAGCTGTTGGAGAGTGGAGTTTAACGTCAAGCAATCCATTTCCTTTTGGAGAGGCATCGTCAGCCATTAGCCAAATTGTAGAAAAAGTATTTCCAAACTACCAAACCTCATCTCTTCCTTTAAGGGTCTATCGATGATGTGAATCCATTCCATGGGGAAGAAGATAAGCTATTCGATGCCATCATAATATTAATGCGCCGTGATTGGCATTAATGTGCTTTTGTAGCTAATGCATGTTGTTTGCTAGCTATAAGACAAGCTCATTAGGCATTCGTCAGCCGACAGTATTCCCGAATCAGATATGACCTATCACGTGTAATGTCAATTAACATTTACTCGGTAACATTTTAGCGCGGTTCCTCCCTCCCCCATAGGGTTGATACAATGAAACAATCCGGAAGTGCCGACTAGAAAATGTCGCGTTTCAGAACCCCTAGAGACCGAAAATAACGGTGGTTCAAATTTGTATATATATATATGTATATATTTATTTATATATATATATATATATATATATATATATATATATATATATATATATATATATGTCTGTTCGCTCATTTCTGGCTTCCCTGATGGTCCGATTTTGATGAAATTTGGTACAAAAATCCGTCGTCCAATTTGAAAGGTCAAGTTCGTTAACCAGCAAAATCCGCCCACTGGAAGATGGCGTTTGGGGCGAAATTCGCGCAGAAAAAATCGTAACGCTTACGTTTTTGAGTTCATACGCTTGTAAGTACTCTTTTTATAGGCTTCTTGGGCTAGAAAAACGAATGAAACCATTTTCAAGGCGATAGCTTTAATCGTTGTCGAGAAAATTGGAAAAATAATTTTTGAATTCCGTTTTTGGTTTGGGTACTTAGAATCACGGGATTCAGTTGAAACATTATCTGCATGTTCTAATTTCATTAAAACTAATATGTTGAAAGTTATGTTACGTTTGGAGTTAAGGAAGGGTTAGAATAAAATATTTTATGAACAGACATGAAAAGTTTTGGTAACTTTGTACACTTTCCTTAATATCTCGAAAAAGGTTGAGAATCTTTGGAAACGAAAGATGACCATTAGAAAGGTCACTAAATTCTCTACAAAAATGGTTCTAAAGAAAGTTTTGATTAGGCGAAGTCAATCGGAGAAATAAGTGCATAAAACTTTAAAGTAATTGATTTCGCTTATTCGAACTGTTCTTTTTCTCTTTGATTTTGGTACTTAGAATTATGGGATTCAGTTGAAACATTTTCTGCATGTTCTACATTCATTAAAACTAATATTTTTAAATTTTTGTTACGTTTGGAGTTTAGGAAGGGTTAGAATAAAATATTTTATTAACAGACATAAAAAGTTTTGGTAACTTTGTATACTTTCCTTAATATCTCGAAAAAGGTTGAGAATCTTGGGAATCGGAAGCCAACCATTAGAAAGCTCACTAAATGCTCTACAAAAATGGTTCTGATGAAAGTTTTGATTAGGCGATGTCAATCGGAGAAATAAGTGCTTAAAACTTTAAAGTAATTGATTTCGCTTATTCGAACTGTTCTTTTTGTCTGTTTTATTCCTTGTTATTTTTAAATTGCTTATAGTCAGATAATGTATTTGACAATAAAACAGATTAAGTAAAATAAGAAGATCAATTTATTGTTAGAAATGTAGCGTTCAAAAAGAGAGATCCCAAGGCTTTCCAAATGCCTCTGAGCGGAGGCCTTTCTGCCCGACTTATGGTATAGCTGACCCAGACAGGTAAGATTGTAAATCGAGACCTTTCAAGACTGGTTTGTTTGAGATTTCATTTGGATATCTGTTTCGCTATTGATCTAAATAAAGTAATAACTGTTTCTATTCTATGCCTTCATAAACACTAGAGATAAGAACGGAACCGCGCTAAGATGACGCAGTTCCTGCGAATCGGACTTTTGTCATAACATGTTCTTGGGTATGTAATATCTTTGAGCTGTTCAATCTTATTTCAAACTAGGTACATCCAAATTTGCTAGACGAAAAAGTCATTCATGGGCATTCTGTTAAATCAATCCAGAAGTAATGTCAGATTATGTCGGTGGACTGTAGAATTTGTAGGTTTTCAAGTTATTCTGCTAGCTCTTCGACTCATACACAGTGATGTGGGGTGGGTAAATACCCAGTGGGTAGGTAAATATAAATTGGGTATTTACCCACAGGGAAGGTAAATACCCAAAAAGTGGGTATTTTCAGTTTTTGAACTTGATACAACTTCTTTGAATATTTTTTGGTGCAAACAAGAACTGAAACTTACCCATTTGATCATATAAGCTTAATAAACATTAATACTTACCCAGTAATATTTTAACGAAAGTTAAAAGTCGGTCCGGGTATTTATGGGTATTTACAACTTAATGTATATCTATGAATTTTCATGATTACTTTTACATTGGGGAAGGTTAATTAATTTTAAAAAGGTTTTAATGAAGCCTATTCAATTATTAAGGACTTATTTAAATTTAAAAAAAGGGCCAAAAACATTTTTAATGTTTATTATATTCCTTTCGTAAACGACCTCGCCAAATCCCGCTTCCTGATGTTTCATTCCAAATTGTCATCCCACCCAAATCCTAGAGGTCAATCCCTTTCCACTCAGACCCACCCTAAAGACCTTCCCAGGAGGCTTAAGAGACTTTGGCCCCGTGACCAGCTACCAAGACAGCAGTCAAAAACAGCACAGATTGTTTTAATATACTAGGAAGTGCCGATAATGTTTGGCTCCTTCCAAATACTATTCATTGGCATGTATACTTAGGCCAGCACAATTAATTATTGTACTTATAATTGTACAGATTTTAAATAAACATGAAAAGAAAAAAAAATCTTTATTATAATAGTTCAAAAACATTTTAAGTTAAGTTTAAGTTTGTGATCCTTGTTAATATTATTTGAAATTATGCTCATACAGTAGTAACAACATTACAATAAGCGGAAATGTCACCAGAAATGAAAAGGTAGCTTCTTGATGACATGAAATTGGTATTTATGAAATTGGGTATTTACCCTGGGTATATACCCTGGGTATTTACCCTTAAGAATAAATACCCGGGTATTTTACAACACTGCTCATACAGCAAGATTCTCTTGTGCAGTAGCCTGCAGGAGTTCGTCGTCAAGCTCTGTTGGTCGACCTCCGAGGCTCATCTTCAAACTTGCGGTTTCCCTTTCTATATAGTTCAAACCATCGTTGCACTTGTCGCTCACTTTTTACATTTTCGCTATATATTTCAAAAAGTTGAAGAAGCGTTTTCTCCTTTATCGAATTCCGAAAGCATAATTTATACCATGTTATGTTTTGGGAATTCGATAAAGGAGAAAATGCTTGTTCAACTTATATGGTGTCTTAACAGATCCATTTCAAATAAAATTTACGTACACAATAAGTATGTTTAACCAACCAAAACTAACTAGAGGCATGGATTAGCAGGGCTGAAACAATAGCGAAGAAAATTTCGTGGGACATGTCTGTATGTCCCACGAAATTGTTTTCCCTATTGTCTCAGCCCTGCTAATCAATGCCTTTTCTTTTTTTTCTGATTACTTACATATCTTCAAATAAATAAATGAACACACGCCTCTCAGTAGAACCAAATTAGTTTTGGTTGGTTAAACATACTTATTGAGTACGTAAATTTAATTTTAATTTTTTAATTGTATTTAAGTTAACAGCGAAAAATGGCATGATTTTTCGAATTTGGCTATAAAGGAAATTAAGAGAAAATACCTTTAGGGTTCATTGCTGCCAAATTGTCGACAATCTCTGAAACCATCTTCACTAAGACCTGCAAAGATCACAATCGCTGGTGTCTGAACGAACGATGCGACGTGAGAAGAACAGCTACCACGTAGATGATCTCTAACGTCCATTCATTCTCCGACATCCGTTCTATCCAGTGGATGTACCAAAGATAAGCCGGGACCATTGAGGATAATTATACCATGGTTACAGCACCTTATCGGAGGATAAAATAACCTCCCAGATTACCGAATTGTCATGGGTTATAACCGAATTATTTACAGTAAAATTTAAGAATAAAGATAAAGATAAAAGTTAATTAAATGTTGGAGGAATTGAGTGTCTGCTCAAGGGGGATAGGTGCAACTACTAAGAGAAACTGCACCGAAGAAGAGAAACTCTCAAATCCACTTGTGAACCTTAATTGAAGGGATCAGTGCCAAAGGTGACTAACCCACAATTAGAAATAACTTAGAAAATTGGAGTTTAAGTTAAGAAGAGTCTGAAAAAAATACTGTTGGTGGCAGAAATAATTTTATCTGGTCGAATTAAAATCATTTCTGTCACCAATAATAATTTTTTTCAGACTCTTCTTAACTACTTTAATTCCAATTTTTACCAAAGTTGTGAGTCTAAAAATAGAATCTGTGAGCTACAGTAGTTAATTTAAAATCTGGTTTATAAGTTAAATACATACGCACACGGAGGTACATGAGTAAAGTCTTACTTTGATAATGCTTAAATTATCTTAAAAAGAAAATCACTCACAAAGAGGCACCATTCAAAATCTCTCAATTCGAAAATAATTCGAGAGTGATCTATTTATTTTTAAGCATCAAAAATGTTCGATCAACTCTTTTTATGAAATTCTTTATCTTTAAACACTGACAACATATCTAGAGAAAAAAGTTTTCAATGTCTTAAAAACAGTTGTACTCACCAATAAACGCAAATAAAAGAATTGTTTGGCCCTTAATTATTATGTGTTTCACCTAAATCTCTCTTGGTGACACGCAATCGTCCATGAAAACCGTAACCGTAGACATGGCAAATATGAATAATAGTCCATATCAAAAATGGTAGATTCTGGTTATCAGTGTTTTTATCAACCACTATATTTCGTGAGTGCTTTATTAATATGAAATTAGGATTTTATACATACATATATTTGGTAGTAAATATCAGAGATGGGCATAATTTTATTTATAAATAAAAATAAGAATTTATTCGTACTTTCTATATTTGTGAATACGAATATAAATAAATTCGTATTCATAAGTGTGAATAAGAATTTATTTTTATTCACATATATTAAATATAAAAATACAAATAACATTTTATTCGCAAATTTTTCTGCGAATACAAATAAATTCACAAAAAAAATGTAAATAATCACAAAAAATGTGAATATTTACAAAAAATCAAGTGATTACAATAAAAATCACATTAAAATATACGAATACAAATTTATTCACATTATAATTTGTGAATAAAAATTTATTCACAATAAAATTTGCAAATAAATTATGAATTTATTCGTATTAAGATGATATTACGAAAGTTATTGAAGGTTTTTTTTTTTTTTTTGTTTTTTTTAAGGCGCTTTAGCGTTCTAGGTTATTAGCGCCTAGATTTTTGTTTACTCCGAGTCCGCCGCGGGACCACCAGACATGCTGCAGGGACAAAGTTTGTCATCTGTACCTCCATAAAAAAAAAAAAAAAAAAAAAAAAACAAAAAAAAAAACACCTTCAATAACTTTCGTAATATCATCTTAATACGAATAAATTCATAATTTATTTACGAATTTTATTGTGAATAAATTTTTATTCACAAATTATAATGTGAATAAATTTGTATTCGTATATTTTAGTGTGATTTTTTTTTGTAATCACTTGATTTTTTGTAAATATTCACATTTTTTGTGATTATTTACAATTTTTTCTGTGAATTTATTTGTATTCGCAAAAAAAATTGTGAATACAATTTTATTTGTATTTTTATATTTAAAAATATATAATATATAATATACGAATATAAATAAATTCGTATTCACACTTGTGAATACGAATTTATTTATATTCGTATTCACAAATATATGAAGTACGAATTTATTTATATTCGTATTCACAAATATAGGAAGTACGAATAAATTCGTATTTTTATTTATAAATAAAATTATGCCCATCTCTCGTAAATATACGGAAGGAATTCATATTTTTGTTAATTAAAATTTTAATTGACCATCCTCCGAAATATGTTAATATCTTACAGTAAAACAGAAAAAGTCCGACTCGCAGGAACTGCGTCATCTTAGCGCGGTTCCAGTTTTTTTTTTTTTTTTTTTTTTTTTTTTTACGGCACATCTACATCTAGGTCATTAGCGCCGACATCCAGGGTCTAGCAAGGAATTTCACCAGCGAGCCGTGGTATGATAAAATTCCTGCCGGAGGTTGGGAATCGAACCCACCATCTCCCGCTTATGAATCCAAGGCGCTAGCCATTAGACCACGGGAGACCCCGGTTCCTGTTCATATCCCTATTCTTATTTGAAAAGCATAGAATAGAAACAGATAATATTTTCCTCGGCCTTTGTTCAAAGGGTTTTATGGCTATACCTGGGTTTGGGTCCACAAGACCCTAGAAACCTCTTCTACCGATACTACATTTCATACGTTTCAATGAATTGGAAAATATCAAAAATTTTCACATATTCCTGTGTTTTTTTACTATAGTAATAATTCTACAGATAAAATCAATTAGAAAATAAAATAAAAAAACCAACAGCATAAAGGCAATTGAAAATATTCAAAAGACGTCATCGAATCTCTTTCTCTTGGCAAGCTATACTTCTAACAATGAATTGTTTTTCTTATTTTGCCTAATCTGTTTTATTGTAAAATACATTATCCAACTAGAAGCAATTAAAAAATGACAAGGAATAAAAACAGACAAAAAGAACAGTTCGAATAAGCAAAATCAATTACTTTAATGTGTTAAGCACTTATTTCTCCGATTGACATCGCCTAATCAAAACTTTCATTAGAACCTTTTTTGTAGAGCATTTAGTAAGCTTTCTAATGGTATTCTTTTGTTTACCAAATTCTTAATTTTTTTCGAGATATTAAGGAAAATATACAAAGTTACCAAAACTTTTTATGTCTGTTAATAAAATATTTTATTCTAACCCTTCCTTAACTCCAAACGTAACCAAAATTTCAACATATTAGTTTTAATGAAAGTAGAACATGCAGAAAATGTTTCAACTGAATCCCATGATTCTAAGTACCCAAACCAAATACGGAATTCAAAAACTATTTTTCCAATTTTCTCGAAAACAGTTAAAGCTATCGCCTTGAAAATGGTTTCATTCGTTTTCCTAGCCCAAGAAGCCTATAAAAAGAGTACTTACAAGCTGATGAACTCAAAAACGTAAGAGTTACGATTTTTTTTGCGCGAATTTCGCCACAAACTCCATCTTCCAGTGGGCGGATTTTGCTGGTTAACGAACTTGACCTTTCATATTGGACGACTGATTTTTGTACCAAATTTCATCAAAATCGAACCATTCGTCTTCGACCTAGAGAACGAACAGACAAATATATATATATATATATATATATATATATATATATATATATATATATATATATATGTGTATATATATATATATATATATATATATATATACAAATTTGAACCACCGTTATTTTCGGTCTCTAGGGGTTCTGAAACGCGAAATTTTCTTGTCGGCACTTCCGGATTGTTTCATTGTATCAACCTTATAAGCGGGGTTCCTCCCTATGGGGGAGGGAGGAACCGCGCTAAAAATGAGAAAATCTAACATATATGCCACATGTTTAAGAAGTAACATCTTTGCAAAGTTGGCGTGAACGCCTGTGTTGCTGGTTTGTTTCTGTTGAATGACATCTCACGCATGGCTGCTTCAAAGGTTAAGAAAGCTTAGGAAGTATGAAAATAAAAGAACGTGTAGGTGTAAATGTAGCTTCTTTCGCGATTTATATTTTAAAATAACTCTAAACCTTTTATATGTATATAAGGTACACATTTAGTAAAGGTTAGACGTTTTAAAGTTCAGAATTTATTTTACTCTAAGTGGTCTGACTTATATTTAGAAAAAGTTTTTATTTTTATAGAATATCGACTGCTGAGGTCATTAGCGCCAATTCCTCTCCTGATATTCCCAGCACAGCTGATCTTATGTCTGAACTTCATTTAAATTGTATTGTAATTGGGGGTAAGTCAGCTTCAACTTCAAAACTCGTCCAATCACTAAAAATGTTATCATCTCTGCGTTCGTGGGATTAATTGAGAGTCCCTGGCCGTCCCTTGGCCCACCCAGGCAATTATTGCTTTATTGTACTGCATTGAACTGTCACACTATCTCTCCGACGTGGCTTACGGCCAGGAATCACCTGCCTCAACAGCTTCTGTCCTTCTGGGCCCCCGTGTCAGGAGTATCCTATGGGCTTAGGAGCGCAAGTCATCCTAGATTTTGTGAAGCAACTGCCTGTTCCCGAAATTATCACATTTATTTTGATAATTTTTTTTTACGTCTCACAAGCTTTCATGTAACTGAAGAAGCAAAAAATGTTTGCTACGGGAATCATTAGAGGTGATAGGACAGGCAAGTGCCCCCTTGAATCGGCCAAGAAAATGTCCAAAAAAGAACAGGTGTACTTCGATTACCGATTAGATACTGTCCATGAAATTAGTGTATTATGGTGGAATGACAATTCTATCGTCACAATGGCTATCAACAACCATTCTTGGGAGCCTTTGGTTGCCGCAAGAAGATACTCTCGAAAAGAGAATAAAATCGTCAACATCAATCAGCCTAATGTTGTAAGACAATACAACACAAATATGGGAGGAGACGATTTGCATGAGAGTGGCATTGCCAATTATAGAATAAAAATTAGGAGTGAGAAATGGCGGTGGCCCTTTTTATAAACATGATCCATTCCGCATTGGTCAATGCTTGGAAAATCCACGGTTTTGCGAACAATAAGAAAACCACATCTTGATTTTAAGTCATACGTAGCAACCTCATGGCTTTCCGACGAAAACGTGCCTCTTGTCCCACTTCCTTCTCCGACTACTACCACTTTTGTGGTCAAGACTGGGCGACCGTCAAAGTCGTCAGTGCTCGATGAAATGAGGTTGGACAGGATCGACCATATCATCATCAGGGATTCGTCGAGAAGAAGATATAGGAAGTGCCAGAGCCAGACAATATTCAAGTGTGAAAAGTGCCAAGTTTAGCTCCATCCAGAATGGTTAAAATCTTAACATTCATAGTTATTTATAAGTATTTTATTAAATTTTAAAAACTTATAATATTCATATTTTTATATTTACATTTAAAAATAATTTTAAATACACTTTTTGTTGTTATTTTGTCAATTCTGTTAGATTCCTATATTAAAATAAGAAATTTTAATCGGTTTTTAAATTGTCATACAGCCCTTCCCAAGTACGCCATTTCCTGCCAATGTTGCTTATATGCAATTTTTTTTCCTGAAGTATTTTTAGCGCGGTTACTCCCTATCTCCATAGGGAGAACCCGCTTATGAGGTTGACCTCACGACGCAATCCGGAAGTGCCGACTAGAAACTTTCACGTTTCAGACCCTATGGATCACGAAAATATAGGTCGTAACGCTTACGTTTTTGAGTTTATATGCTTGCAGGTACTTGTTTTATAGGTTTCTTAACATAAGAAAACGAATGAAACCATTATTAAGACGATATCTGTAACTGTTTCTGAGAAAAGTGGAATCAATGTTTTAGTAAGTCATTATTTTTTTGTGAGTCCTTTCCTT
>CAMPFC010000121.1:0-13404 GCA_946811695.1 Gonocerus acuteangulatus
GAGGGGGGCTAAGGGGCCCATAAAGTTATTTGGACAGAGGCCCGTATTCCTCTCGGAGGCCCTGCTACGGTGAAATGTTGGATATAGAGTGTATTAAATTAAATACATTTTTTCTTTAAGATATCACTGTAGAAGGCGTTTAAAGTTTTTTTTTTTTAAATGTCTTCTTTTTTTTAGTTTAAGTTTTTAGACGTAGGTCAACAACACGGTTCATGGATGCCTCAGTATCTATCAATCTTCATAGGCAGCAAATTGCTAAATCGGAAAATAGGCAAAAAGTGCTATGTGCACTATGATTATAAAGAAGTCTCTAGCCCAAAGTTTTCATCGTTTCCGACTTATAAAGATGTGGGTTTCCTGGCTTATCCTAAAATGGCTCTCTCTCTCTCAGTTAGAGAGATTCTCTGAAAATTTGAGGTTTTGAACTTACGAAGTTATTCCTTGACACTATCGATATATCGATATATTCATCGTAGCATCTTACAATAAAGTAGAACATTTGAAGGGTTCTGGGGCAAAATAGTGCCAAGCAACATTATTAACAAAACTTAACTGTAGCTGCTATATGTTGGATAGTCTATGATGGTGCTACTGAGATGTGACTACAAAGTGCTCTGTATGCTACTTAACTTCTTGTCCCTGACCATTTCAACTGATAGTCCTACATAATATCCAACCAAGCACCTACAGTTACGTTTTGTTAAAAATGTTGCTTGGCACTATTTTGCCCCGACCCCTTCATTTCTCCCATTAAACATGATGCCAAGTTATTCCTTGTGACGAACTTTTTTTGGGCATATTTGCTGAAAATAGAGTCCTACGTTGAAAATAGATTTCTATGTTCTTTTCCTTGAAGTTTTAAGTAAATTTCAGCTGTGCGAGCATGGGAGACAGCTCTTTGAGGCTTTCCGTTGCTAGTGCTCCATTAAGTGCGGCTTACATGGTTCCTTGAGGCCTCTCGGAGGAACCTCTGAAATAACTTTGAGTCTAACGCAATTAAATTTGAGGTATGGGCTGCTGAGAGAGCCTAATAATAGAGAGCATATGTGATAACACTGTTAGGCCCCCCGTAGCCTCTGCCGCAACCACTCTCACTACGGGGCTAATGCTATTAATTTACATTAGATAGTTGTGTGGAGTGTCCCCATTAGCGGTCGGTGGAGTCCGCGTGATTCGTAATCAATCCGTTGTTCCGCTGCTCTGTGTTCTGTTATTCCGTTACCTGTCGTTAGTTTGCGGGTTGTTTGGTCTGCCTATGTTTGTTGGTAGACCTCGCTGTTGGTGTTGTACCCTTGCCTATGTGTGTGTAGGTCTGGTTAGCGCCCTTCCCTCACACATATTGTCCGCTAACTACTAACAAGCCAGTCCTTGATAGATTTACATTAACTGCATCAGATTTCCTGACCCCTGTAGTCCGATTGGACCATTGAATGTAGTTCTCATTTAGATATCTACTTACATAAAATTAGGATCAGAATATAATTATCCATTACCATTTCTGTTTTTTCTATTAGTCATACAAAAAAAAGCACCAGCTTGAACCCAGAATTTTCTAATTTTGCCCTGGGTAAAAATGGTATTTTCTTGGTGGAAATCTCAGCCTTCCGACCTAATATTTCTAAATGACATGAATATATGTACCTGTTTACAAGATAAGAAGTCAAGGAATGCTTAAGAGAAAACATCAGATTTTAAGAAATATCCATTTCGACAATTTGGGCATGCTTTTTGCCACCCTCCTTCAGCAAAGAATACCTTGGATGGCGTATGATCAACGCATGCCGAAATGCTCCAACTATTTTTTTTTTTTTTTTTTTTAAGTCTGACGTTTTCTATTATGCAGACCTGTCAAGTTCCGATTTGCAGTACGACTTACTTGGACTAAAAGTTGCATAGTCGACTCCACTCACGCTCCGACTTTCGATCCAACTTTAGTCCTAGCCTCTTTTCAAGACTTTGTACATTGCTTACGAGCCAAAAAATGTATCGTGTGCATACCGAAGTTGCCCGAAGGTCAAGCACTGACCGAGGTAAGTTGGACGACTTTGATCCATTCATGCTCCAACTCCGTCGCCAGTCGGCTGTCGGTCCTTCGAATCGTCCCTCTAGATGTTCCTAATCGTTCAACTAGACTTTCAACAATCCAACAAGCCCAATCACAATCCGACTTGTGGCACAACTTCCGAAGTTGGACCACAAGTCGTACTGCAAATCGGAACGTAAATGGCCTTCTTTAGTCGAATCCCAACAATTCCTTGGCTTTTATTATTTATAAAAATAGAAGAAAAAAAACAGGGATAGAAATATGTCCCTATGGTTGTATTGCCTCATGTATATTATATAGTGCTTTCATATAACAAAAGGTTTTGTTTTTGTTTTTTTTCCTGAAAGGCATAATTTTGACATGTAAGTCACTGTTGGCATGTATCGCGACCATCACTATAATACACATGATCACTATTATACAAATGATATTTCATGTGTATTAAAGTGATGGTCGTGATTTCATAAATATCTTTAGTTCACCTGTTAGTTGAATAGGAATAGGTTTAAGCCGACAGTGCAATTATGAAAACTGGGTTGGTAAGACATTTAACCCTTATTCTTTTATCTCTTATATTTTTGTTTATTATCAAGTTTAAGTTCATTAAGAGAATTTTTTATACAACTTATAAGTATTTAAAAATATGATTATATTAATACGAGGCATAGAGCCTTAATTTAAAAAGATTTCCTTGGAAATTTTAATCAAAGGAAAAGAAGTCGAGGACAATATGTTTTTTAGTGTGAGAAAGGTTTCTGCACACTTAATAATTCTTAAACAATTTAAGGTTAACCCACCATCTGAGACCGGTAAAAAAATCATGAAATACCCGTAGGTGGTAAAATGCGATCAGATAAAAGCATGCAATGTATTTGTAAAATAAAATCTGTATTATTTCATTGCTGTTTTTTTTTTTTTTTTTTTTTTTTTTTTTTTTTTTTTTTTTTTTTTTTTTTTTTTTTTTTTTTTTTTTTTACGGCGCATCTACAACATGGCCATTAGCGCCTTTCATTGCTGTTAATAATTAATACGTCCAACTCCTACTTTTCACTCAAAAAAGGACTAAATTAAAATTTAACAGTGCAGATTGATTAAATGGACCTATGCACTATATATTCTGTGTTGTTTTAGTTAGAGGTCAAAACAGGTGCAAAATTGGATCAGAGGACGCCTCCACAAAATAAGTCTTTAGAAGCGTTTGAAATATCGCTCGAAACACACACACACACACACACACACACACACACACACACACACACACACATATATATATATATATATATATATATATATATATATATATATATATATATATATATATATATATGTTTCGTGCGATATCTCAAACGCTTTGAAAGACTTATTTTATATATATATATATATATATATATATATATATATGTATGTATATATATATATATATATATATATATATATATATATATATATATATATACACGGAGGTACCGAAGGAAATCGCCATACTTGAGGACACATTTCTCAAACCAAATAACCAGCAGCAACCCAAAGAAATAAATTATTTCAATAGCTCTAGTTTTCAAATCGCATGTTCACTGACACAATGTGAAAGAAAAAAGGTATTTCTTTTCCTCCGTCAGTCGTCCGTGCAAGTCTGCAAACGTAAAGTATAAGCCCGTTTCATTTTTTTTTTTTAAGTAAATGTGTAATTTTTTAACGTTATCAAGTGTGAAAGCAGACTTAGTTAAGTAGCTCTTTATTATATGAAATTATAAATTATTTGTATGAAAACGTTATGTATTTATTAAAAATAGGACCTTACTAGGGACTTTTGTGTTTTCACACGACGATTTTTTTCTTTAATATATTATTCTCAAAAGCTCAAATAAAAAACAAATTAATTTCTAAATAATTTAAAAAAGGTTGTCAAAATACTGTCTGTATGTTTATGATGTAAACAATAGGGCAACTTATCACACAGCCATGAGTCACCCACTTGGCAAATATTCATACAGAAAGAAACAATTAATACACAGAATATAAATATTTTTTTATTTTTATATTTTCACTTGGACTAAAATCAACAATATAAGCCAGACTACAAAGAATAACAATACGAGATTAACTCGAGACAAAATAAATTGCTTCACTATCCGAACAAAGTGACATCACTATTCCCAGTATAAAGTGTTTATTTATATAAAGTTAATAAGAAGGCGCACTATTAATAAGGCTATTTCTCGGCCTCTTGGCATGGTATAATGATCGCCTCTGTTTCTCGACGACATGAGTGTATCGTATTAACTAATAAAATATATCTTGGAAATATCCAGATGGCATTTAGCCGCTCATATCTCGCTTGAGTGGCGTCCCTTTTGATGAACAGAAACCAGCGGTGATTTCATATTATAATTGGAACATGATGGCCTTCTCGAATAATTTTTACCAGCTGAAAGATGTCCAGGACTCATCCTGTCATGGCTTGTTAAATCCAGGAATATATAAATTGTATAATTTAGTTTTCCCAGAATTATTAACTAAAAAAAAAAATGAAAATAAAAAATGTTGTTGTATTATTAGGTCAAAATTGCTCTGGAAATAAATGAACACAAATAAAAAAATTACGTTTGAACAACTTTTCCTTTGAATTAAGAGACTATTTATATTTTTATGTTTGTTGAAATGATAGCGTCTGCAATTTTCATGAATAGTACAGCAATTTTCATGAATAGTACAGCAATTTTTATGAATAGTACAGTGTTAAAAGAAATTTTAAAAAGTCGTACCATGGCTGTGTAATCGATCACAAAAAGGCAGAAACTACAAAAAATGGCCGGACAAATTTTCCCCGGACTGGGATTTTGAAGAAAACCCGTTAATTAAATGGACAGATTTTGTTTCTTTTAATGAGGTATTTAAATAATTAATTAATTTATGATGGTGCATTGTGTGACTTTGGTAATCTACATATGTCGGTACATAATCAAGTAATTTTTTTTTCTTTTTTTTTTTGGGGGGGGGGGGCCTACATACTTAGGTACATATGTATTTTAAACTTCTGGATCAGGAATAAAAATATTTAATAAAAAAAAAAGTTAAAAAATAAATGATAAATTCCAAACAAGAAAGCCCATACAAAGATTAAAAACATAAATAGAATATTTTTTTTTATGTCTATATATCTAAATAAGATAGATACACACATACAGTTTTTTTTTTTTTTTTTTTTTTTTTTTTTTTTTTTTTTTTTTTTTTTTTTTTACGGCGCATCTACATCTAGGTCATTAGCGCCGACAGCCAGGGTGCAGCGAGGAATTTTACCAGCGAGCCGTGGGATGATAAAATTCCTGCCGGAGGTTGGGAATCGAACCCACCATCTCCCGCTTATGAATCCAAGGCGCTAGCCATTAGACCACGGGAGACCCCAATAAGATAGATTGTTCACCAATTCGGTGAAATGTTAGACTTCACCTGGTTACTGTTATGTACGTGTTTGTGCGTATGTGTAGAAAATAAAATAAACTAATACAATAATAAACTAATGATAAATAAATAAATAAATTAAATAATTAAATATAACAACCAATTAAAGATGAAAAACAAAATGCTGGCCTTGCTTCCTTGGACTTGTAGAATTGTGTAAGATACAACATGTATTTTTAATGCTTTTTTTTTTTTTTTGTACTGTTATGTACATTTCTTTATATATATATATATATATATATATATATATATGTGTGTGTGTGTTGTTACGAGGCATCGACTTCTACGCTATTAGCGCCTATATGTATAGTATATTTTTGAATGAACTTATTTTCGTCCCAAACAACTTTATTTGCTAATCTTAACCCTAGTTTTCCATATCATCTATAACTATGCATATTACTACGTCAATGTTTACCCATCCGTTTTTAGTCCTTTTCATTCATCCACTCCATAGATTGGGTCTGCTACTTTATGTGATATAAAATTAGATACAATTACATTTAATAAGATCTTATCAAGTAAGCAAAGTTTCCCTTACAAGACTTAACTTTCCTTCTTCCTCATCCATTTCCAATCCTACCGGACGTCGGCATAAATGAAAATGTCCCATTCCTCAACCCCCCCCCCCACCCCTACGAACATTTGTATTTCTCATTTCCCCCCACACCATTTCAGAGAGGCCCTCGAAATTGGCCGAGCCTACGTCAAGCCCCATATATTGTCCCTCTCTCGAACAAGGATAAAAATTTAATTCTTTTCAAGCCGGACTCGTTCCCTATAAAGGAAAATTTTATATGTCTTCCTACATCCTAAACTGCCATTCTAACAAGGTATAACGTCTGATTTATAGTCGAAAACTCGCTATCCCGTAAAACACCTAATAAGGAGGAAATTAAAAAAAAAAAAACAGGGTGGGAAAACAATTTTAATATTGAATTACTGCAGATACATTGGAGTGAATTTTTTGCTTGAAAAAACTGCCTTATACTTTTTAACAAGAAAATATTTTTATTATTTAAGGTTACAGTCGAAGACAATGTGCTAAAAGAATCCTCTAATTTCTTTATTGTAACGTAGAATATTTTTTTTTTTTTTTTTTTGTAATTCTACTTTCTCATCGAACATTAATGAAATTTAAATAATAAAAAATAATTTCGCATATATCTTAACAACATAAAACAAAATAACCATTGTATCTTCCATTCATGCAAAAACGGTTATTTTTATTTTTCAGACTACAAATCTCATAACTGTTTTTCTGTTTGTAGACTATTTGCTCGATGAATCTACTCCTCCGTTTCCTTTTAGAATAATATTATTTCCTTAGAAATAGTATAAAAAGTACACTTTTTTGTTTTAAATGTTATCCTAATTTCGTAAAAGCTACGAAAAAAAAATTATTTATAATATATTCTAATAATTTTATGGCTACAAATGAAGTGCGAGTATTTTTTTTGTAATCTATTATGAGAGGAAATATATAATTTTTTTTTAAATTAGCGTCCCCGAAAATTATTTACACACGCTAATTATTTTATTAGCACAATAAACTTATTATTCTTTACTTGTGTAATGTAATTTTTATTTGTACTACCGCTCATGCCATCTTATCAGTTCGCTTTTTCCTTTTTCTTTTAATTGTCATGATTAAACAATATAAAAATTACAATGACAAATGATTATTTATATCTGAACATCTTTAAAATTTACAATGTTTTAAATAATCAATTTTTGTCGGGTTATATATCCCTTAGTATATATTTATATATATATATATATATATATATATATATATATATATATATATATATATATATATATACTAAGAAGGAGCGGTAATATTGAAAATTCCTAACGTCTTAAGGATTGGCAGGTGATCGGGGCTAGCATCTTATTTTTTATATTGCGGTCAGTATTTGCCAAACAGCTTATCTGAGCCTATAGCTTTTTGGACGGTACTAAAATCCTGGGATATTTCTTTCAATAATATCGGCTATGGCTACCTTCTTACTCATATTGAAAAAAATATTTCATTGCGGAGTTTTGATATATGTAGACAAACTAGCTGAATACCCGTGCTTCACCACGGCCGATAAGTCGTTTTTATATTGCGTTAAATAAGGTATGATCAAAATTAACGCTAATACATAATTTTGTACAGCTTATTATTGCACGGAGTTACCCAGGAAACACAATGGGGAGGTAACCGTGCATGTTGGCTTGAACTTTGAAGTTTCGAGCGCTTATCTCTTCGATTGACATCGCCCTACCGAACATTGCAACAAAATCTTTTTTGTAGAGAATTTAGTAACCTTTGAATAGCCGCCTTACATTTACTACGATTTCCCAACCGTTTTCGAGATATTTTAGAAAATATTCTGAGATCCGAAAAGTTTGTATCCCCATTAATACTTTTTTTTTTCCATATACTTCTTACCTCCAAATGGTGCCAAAGTTTAAATATCTTAGATGAATGTCAAATACCTGGTATAAGTTTCAAGTGAACCAATCATCGTTTCTGATTACCCAACCAGAAAATTAGTTTGGAAAAGTATTTCTATCAATTTTTCTCGTAAACTGTTACTGAAATCGCTTTAAAATTACTTTCATTCGTTTTCCTACGTTAAGGAACCTGTATTACGAGTACCTTCAAGCATATGGACTCGAAAATGTAAGCGTTCCGATTTATGTAAGCGTGATATATGTAGACAAATAATAATAAATTTGGAGGGTAAAAAAAAATAGTTTGCTCTTACTTGTAAAAATATATCAAGTATTTATCTACTTTTAGATATCTATTGCATCTTATACACCATTTTAAATAAAATAATAGTTTGTTCAAAATATGTGCTTGGTTGACTTGTAATAATTAATTAATTTCTTACCTCAGAAAACTATATTATAGGTATTATCAACTCACGGGTTAAAAGATATATCCACCATAATTGGGCCGAAGTGGTCTTAAGATATTTACTAAAACCGTCGACAACACTAATAGAATGTATTTTTGACAATTTACCCCGACAGGGCCTCACCCCTCCTCCTTAACCACTTGAACGGATATTTATTGATTCGATAACTCCATTTTCTGAGTAATACTGCTTCATATTAAAGAGATAAGGCATTGATTAACAGTGATAGCAAGTCAAGTTGTAGTTTATTCAGCGTTTTCTGAACAAAAATAATTTCTGTAGTCAAACCGTAACCGTAGTTACTCTTTATTTGGAATTATTTAAAAAGGCTGCGACTTAAGGGTGCGTCTCTTTAAAATTATTAATAAAACTTCTATAACATTTTTGATAATTTAAGCGAGCCATTTTTTGCAATATTATAGTTTGCAGATGATGATACAAATCAACTTGAAATATAATGAATTAATTCAAGCTGAAATTAATTGATATGTATCAATAACAGTTAAATTACTTTATTAAGCGCTTATCGGCTTCAACAGTTGATTTTTAATAAATAAAAAGTTTTTCTGATAGGCACTACTGCTCTAGATGTCGATGTACCGTATGAAAAATATAATAAAAAAAAAAATAATAATAATTGGAAGTTGTCTTCTAATTCACAGTCTATTATTTGTTATTTAATTGAGATAAAAATGTGTCCATTTACATTGCTGGTTTCCCTTGTACAACACAGAATAAATATATGGTTAACTTGCATATCAGGACTTTGGAAGAGTAAGGGCGAATCAGAAAAATCGACTTTTTGTTTATTTTATTTTCTGATTCAGAAAGATGTAGGTAACATGACGCTTAACACTGTTTGTCTGGATATCCTTTAGTTCTCTCACTTTAGTTTCAAGTTAAAGAAAATAGGACCGTCATCATGAAAAATTCAATGAGTAAACATTCGCCCTTGATATCCTGAAGCGCTTCTAGAACTTTGACTTCGATTTCCCAACATCCGGAATTCGTGATTCGCCGTTCGCTCTTCCAAGGTCCTGAGATGAACTCAGGGAATAGTCCGAGATTCGGCTAAGAATAACAATTAAACTTACTTATAAATCTATATTTCGAACGTTTCGGCATGCACTTTGGCAGTTTTCTTCGGTAATGAATGCCTAAGGGATGTAGGAAGACCTAAGATAGCAGTTAAGTGACCAAGGTCATTGACGTTCATTGCCAAATAGCACGACGAAACGTTCTAAATGTAGATATTTACGAAAATATGATTTTTATTCGTAGCCGAATCCCAATTATTTCCTGACTGCTTATCACCTTGACGCCTAACTATCTACACGCCATTATAAGCTGCATATGCTTGCGACGTTATATAGGACCATATCCAAACATAGATTTATATGGTAAGAGCTGCATTGATCGGTTTGAGTTTAGACGGAGTATGGTAGATATGGTAAATCCAGGGGTGGCGCGAACGGGATTGAGGAGCGAACAGGGAGAGTCCGGGAAGTTATCAAATTAGGGAATATAGGAAAAGGGAGAGGGTGGGTTATTTCCTACCCATTCCACGTGGATAAATTAGTCATCAATCAAAATAGTCTGTAATTTGATTTCTGCAACATTATTCCGTGATGTATTGCATTTTTTACTTCGGGCTAACCCTTTGTCGAAGTCCGTGCCGGTTTTTTTTCTCTGCTGGCCCCTTGTTTTTTTCCCAGAGTTTTTTTTAATTTATTATTTATCCTTCCGCGGGGCACGGGGCGAGCGGCAGCCTCCTGGCTTCCCTCCCTACCCAGGTCCTACAATGATCCAGGACAATGAAATCAACCTTTGCATTGTAAATTATTGTTTACAATCGGACCGTGTACGGGGTATTGCTTTTCCAATTTGTTTGTCTTTTCATCGCCAACGATGGAAGTCCACTCTGAGAGTGCCGCTGGGAGAGTGAAAGCTGAGAACAAAAATAGTTAGCTGCTTTTATTCTGCTCCCGGAGTGAGGGATGCGAATGCATTACCCCCTCCAATCCCCTTTGTCTTGAGCTGAGGTTTTTGAACGCTGGCACAATAAGCTCGCTCTTACCGGTGTACGCTTACTGTAGATTGTGATTGATGGCGAGTTTGCGGGCCTTTACCGCCTACCCGAGCTCATTTACATTTGGAAGGTACCAAGATCCTACCTGGTCCCCCTATAGAATACGCAGATACTAATCAAAAATAACTTCCAGCACCAAAGTGTCATTTTTTTAGGATACATATTTCAGAAATCGTGGAAACTGTCATCTTTACTCTTTCCAATGCAACGAGTTCAAGATCCCACCTGTTCCTCCTTATAGTATTAATGAAGATCCGCAAACTGTAGATTCTCAGAAACAAATAGTCGTCTTATCAATTGTTGTGGAAGGTAACATGTCTCATTTTGTAAGATGTTTTATCGCCAAGAGTGGAAAACGTCACTCCAAAGTCCCAAAACATAATTTCACGCAAGCCGAAGATTAGGCACCAAGTGGCCATCCAATCAAATTATTTTACGAAGTTAGAGATTATGGGACGATTTAAGCCAATGTGAAACGGACTTTTTGGAGATATTACGCAAAATAAAGGAAACAGTGAACCCCAACATTTCATTATTTTTTTTTAATTAACCAGTAGTGTTGAAAGTCTGGTTTCAAAGGGACCTTTCTCAAAAATAGTCCAAACGTTCGAGCAAATATAGACATATCTATAAAAATAATTTTATCCACAAACATTTAAAATGGAAATAAAATTAGTAATTGCCCATTGGCGACATTTAAAACGAATAATAAAATATTTAATTCCGAAAAACAAAAAATCCATATCCAACAGCCCTATCTTTAATCCGCTATATAACAGTCGAAATTCATAAAAAGTTTGTATGCTGAAAATCTGTAAAATTGGATCAATGGAAGTTGGTATTTACCTCCAAAAACTTTCTTCTTTTTTTACAACTGAATCAAGTTAGATGAGAAATATAATTGATCAGAACTTTACATTTCATTGTTGGCCTTGATGAATACGCTCGGATTACACTGGTTTTATGGATGTGATTCTTATACTTTGGGCTGCTTCTTTCAAAAATAAAATTTTTTTGAACGTTAGAAATTGTTGCACAAAATACAAGAATCTCAAGTTGGTGGAACTAATTCTGATGATTCTGACAAGTTCATTGCTTGTCACATATAGAACATCCGAGCCGAAATGAAATTATTACTAATGGACCGACTGCGGTCGATGGCAATATTGCTATATCTCAATTCCACTTCTATAAATTTACAACCGCGAACCTATTGGTCCCAGTGGGTTACGGGTCCGGCTAAACCAGCTGCCGTCCCGGGCAGTTCTGGCCCTCGAGCGAGAATTGCTGATAGTAACTGCATTATTTGAGACTCAATCAGTGTTAAATATGTTTGGCCGGAGGGGGGAGGAGGAGGCGGAAATTGTCGGTCTGCTCCTGTGATTGTCTCGGGCTCCGCTCTGTTTGTTTCCATGTAGAGACTTAATTCCCGTAGTCGCCATATTCGAGGCATAAATTCTATCTAAGCCATATCTAGGAAGGAAATGCTGGTGGAAGCTGATATTCCTGTGGCCAGAACGTAATTCCATCTAGCCTAGGTCAATGTGCATCCTTGACATTAATATTGTCGATACAAATGCAAAGTATTGAATGTAAAAATCACCACTTTCCAGAGTGAAAAAACTTTATTCATTACATTGCTTTTGGGCTTTCCAATATTCGGCAGATTCGACCTTTTGACAGTGGTTACTTTCCCTTTTCACTGAGTGCACTTAGATTCGAGAGTTTACCCTACAACAGTCCAACAGAAATTAGTATAGATTGAAAATGAAAAATTCATTTTTTCACATTCGGTACTTTGCTTTTGTATCGACGATATATTTGAGCATATGCCAACAAATTTTGATTTAGTAATTTCATATTTTGATAATGCAGCAAATTAGTATATTATATGTAATTTACGTACTGAAGCATGAAGCATACAATTTATCTCAGAATCAACAAAGCCATATTGAATTCTTCTTAAGACAATTCTAAAACAATCAATTTAATCCAAGCATTAACAATTTCATATTCATCACAATAATAGACTCAGAAAATGTAAATCATAACATCAACATGGCGATATTACATGATTATTATTGATGTTATTTCTTCTTCGATCATAGAAAAAATATCACGAAGATATATATCTTATAAGAACAATCTATAAAGAGAGGGAGAAAAAATTATGTGCTGTTTATGTTACTGATGTCCTGATGAGTAATTTCTCTATAAATAAAAATAATATTAATCACGATAATGTCATTCGGAATGTAAATAAAACCAGTTATAAATTTATGTTAATAAATTGTAAGGGGTCTCCCGTGGTCTAATGGCTAGCGCCTTGGATTCATAAGCGGGAGATGGTGGGTTCGATTCCCAACCTCCGGCAGGAATTTTATCATCCCACGGCTCGCTGGTAAAATTCCTCGCTGCACCCTGGATGTCGGCGCTCATGACCTAGATGTAGATGTGCCGTAAAAAAAAAAAAAAAAAAAAAAAAAAAAAAAAAAAAAAAAAATTATTTTCTTCCCTGGCAATTCGAATGCCGAGCATGTGGCCTAATAAGTTAGATTATTTATCATCTTTTTGGAGGACCGGTCCCCGAGAGTTTGGAAGGTCAAAATGAAAAAAAAAAAAGTTAATACAAATTTTCAAAACATCAGTAACTTAATTAAGAGTACAGTATACAGAAGTATCATTTTTTTATATCACGATGAATGAGTTACATCTTAATGTATACGATAAGTAATTATTTAACAATTTAGACCTTTGATTTTTTTTTTTTTTTTTTTTTTTTTTTTGGGGGGGGGGGGGGGTTTCCCTAAACAACAGAGCTCCAAGGTCAATACATCAAATTTCCAATTTCCATTCAAAAATCTTTTTATGCTCCTCATTATTTTAGAAAGAAA
>CAMPFC010000122.1:0-13002 GCA_946811695.1 Gonocerus acuteangulatus
TTCCAATCGACAAATGACCATTAACAGCGTATACGTGAGCCATTCCATTCCAATCGACAAATGACCATTAACAGCGTATACGTGAGCCATTCCATTCCAATCGACAAATGACCATTAACAGCGTTATACGTGAGCCATTCCATTCCAATCGACAAATGACCATTAACAGCGTATACGTGGGCCATTCCATTCCAATCGACAAATGACCATTAACAGCGTATACGTGAGCCATTCCATTCCAATCGACAAATGACCATTAACAGCGTATACGTGAGCCATTCCATTCAAATCGACAAATGACCATTAACAGCGTATACGTGAGCCATTCCATTCCAATCGACAAATGACCATTAACAGCGTATACGTGAGCCATTCCATTCCAATCGACAAATGACCATTAACAGCGTATACGTGAGCCATTCCATTCCAATCGACAAATGACCATTAACAGCGTATACGTGAGCCATTCCATTCCAATCGACAAATGACCATTAACAGCGTATACGTGAGCCATTCCATTCCAATCGACAAATGACCATTAACAGCGTATACGTGAGCCATTCCATTCCAATCGACAAATGACCATTAACAGCGTATACGTGAGCCATTCCATTCCAATCGACAAATGACCATTAACAGCGTATACGTGGGCCATTCCATTCCAATCGACAAATGACCATTAACAGCGTATACGTGAGCCATTCCATTCCAATCGACAAATGACCATTAACAGCGTATACGTGAGCCATTCCATTCCAATCGACAAATGACCATTAACAGCGTATACGTGAGCCATTCCATTCCAATCGACAAATGACCATTAACAGCGTATACGTGAGCCATTCCATTCCAATCGACAAATGACCATTAACAGCGTATACGTGAGCCATTCCATTCCAATCGACAAATGACCATTAACAGCGTATACGTGAGCCATTCCATTCCAATCGACAAATGACCATTAACAGCGTATACGTGAGCCATTCCATTCCAATCGACAAATGACCATTAACAGCGTATACGTGAGCCATTCCATTCCAATCGACAAATGACCATTAACAGCGTATACGTGAGCCATTCCATTCCAATCGACAAATGACCATTAACTGCGTATACGTGAGCCATTCCATTCCAATCGACAAATGACCATTAACAGCGTATACGTGAGCCATTCCATTCCAATCGACAAATGACCATTAACAGCGTATACGTGGGCCATTCCATTCCAATCGACAAATGACCATTAACAGCGTATACGTGAGCCATTCCATTCCAATCGACAAATGACCATTAACAGCGTATACGTGAGCCATTCCATTCCAATCGACAAATGACCATTAACAGCGTATACGTGAGCCATTCCATTCCAATCGACAAATGACCATTAACAGCGTATACGTGAGCCATTCCATTCCAATCGACAAATGACCATTAACTGCGTATACGTGAGCCATTCCATTCCAATCGACAAATGACCATTAACAGCGTATACGTGAGCCATTCCATTCCAATCGACAAATGACCATTAACAGCGTATACGTGAGCCATTCCATTCCAATCGACAAATGACCATTAACAGCGTATACGTGAGCCATTCCATTCCAATCGACAAATGACCATTAACAGCGTATACGTGAGCCATTCCATTCCAATCGACAAATGACCATTAACAGCGTATACGTGAGCCATTCCATTCCAATCGACAAATGACCATTAACTGCGTATACGTGAGCCATTCCATTCCAATCGACAAATGACCATTAACAGCGTATACGTGGGCCATTCCATTCCAATCGACAAATGACCATTAACAGCGTATACGTGAGCCATTCCATTCCAATCGACAAATGACCATTAACAGCGTATACGTGAGCCATTCCATTCCAATCGACAAATGACCATTAACAGCGTATACGTGAGCCATTCCATTCCAATCGACAAATGACCATTAACTGCGTATACGTGAGCCATTCCATTCCAATCGACAAATGACCATTAACAGCGTATACGTGGGCCATTCCATTCCAATCGACAAATGACCATTAACAGCGTATACGTGAGCCATTCCATTCCAATCGACAAATGACCATTAACAGCGTATACGTGGGCCATTCCATTCCAATCGACAAATGACCATTAACAGCGTATACGTGAGCCATTCCATTCCAATCGACAAATGACCATTAACAGCGTATACGTGAGCCATTCCATTCCAATCGACAAATGACCATTAACAGCGTATACGTGAGCCATTCCATTCCAATCGACAAATGACCATTAACAGCGTATACGTGAGCCATTCCATTCCAATCGACAAATGACCATTAACAGCGTATACGTGAGCCATTCCATTCCAATCGACAAATGACCATTAACAGCGTATACGTGAGCCATTCCATTCCAATCGACAAATGACCATTAACAGCGTATACGTGAGCCATTCCATTCCAATCGACAAATGACCATTAACTGCGTATACGTGAGCCATTCCATTCCAATCGACAAATGACCATTAACAGCGTATACGTGGGCCATTCCATTCCAATCGACAAATGACCATTAACAGCGTATACGTGAGCCATTCCATTCCAATCGACAAATGACCATTAACAGCGTATACGTGAGCCATTCCATTCCAATCGACAAATGACCATTAACAGCGTATACGTGGGCCATTCCATTCCAATCGACAAATGACCATTAACAGCGTATACGTGAGCCATTCCATTCCAATCGACAAATGACCATTAACAGCGTATACGTGGGCCATTCCATTCCAATCGACAAATGACCATTAACAGCGTATACGTGAGCCATTCCATTCCAATCGACAAATGACCATTAACAGCGTATACGTGAGCCATTCCATTCCAATCGACAAATGACCATTAACAGCGTATACGTGAGCCATTCCATTCCAATCGACAAATGACCATTAACAGCGTATACGTGAGCCATTCCATTCCAATCGACAAATGACCATTAACAGCGTATACGTGAGCCATTCCATTCCAATCGACAAATGACCATTAACAGCGTATACGTGGGCCATTCCATTCCAATCGACAAATGACCATTAACAGCGTATACGTGAGCCATTCCATTCCAATCGACAAATGACCATTAACAGCGTATACGTGAGCCATTCCATTCCAATCGACAAATGACCATTAACAGCGTATACGTGAGCCATTCCATTCCAATCGACAAATGACCATTAACAGCGTATACGTGAGCCATTCCATTCCAATCGACAAATGACCATTAACAGCGTATACGTGAGCCATTCCATTCCAATCGACAAATGGTGACCGATTTTGATCATTTCTTTTTTTACATTTTTTAGTAACATCGCATTATGCAAAAATATTTCGTTTAAATTTTTTAAAAAGCATCTTCCAGTATAAAAAAATAGGAGTGCATTGAAAAACGGCCCTCACAGCGGCATTCATTGAAGAACCATAACTCACATTTTACAATGGACAGGAATGCCTTCTTGAGGTTATTCTCGAACCTTATCAAGAGCTCTTTGCCATTAGGTTTGAATCAAACGCTGATGTTACTCATTAGGGATTTCACAGGTCATGTATGAATTTCATGAACCAGCCAGTCCTCGAGTCCCTCACAGAAAAGACGATAAAATAATTGCCCTCGCCTGATCCAGGCCTACTATGGAGCTGAGAAGATTGGCCCAAGCTACGGGAGTCTCGAGGATGACGGTCCGCCGGATCCTTCGGGAAGAACGTCTTCCTTCAGATTACAGCAAGTTCAGGAGTTGAGGCCCGGGGATCAGGAGCAGAGTGCATTGTTTTGAAGGTGGGTGCTGGACATGTTGGGACGTCCTCCAGCGAGTATTGTAGACTGACGAAAGTTCGTTTCCCAGCGTCATCGTCCCCTGCAGGCAAAATGGCCGAGAATTACATGGGCTTTTGAAAGGATTATAAGAAATTCTCGCCAGGTCCTTAGCCGGGGGCAATTATTCTATCCTCTATTCTGGGAGGACTAGCTCGTTAATGAAATTCATACATGATCTGTCCCTAATGAGTAATTGGAGCGATTGATTAAAAGCTTCAACAGGTAAAGAGCTCTTGATTAGCTTCAAGAATAACCTCATGAAGGCATTCCTGTCTATTGTAAAATATGAGTTATAGTCCTTCAAATAATGCCTCTGAGAGGCACGTTTTTCAATATACTTATAATTTTTGTATGCTAGAAGATACTTTTAAAAAGAGTGAAACGAGGTATTTTTATGTAAGGCAATGCTAGTAGAACATGTAAAAAAGAAAAATGATCAAAATCGGCCACCATTTGTCGATTGGAATGGTATGGCCCACGTATACGCTGTTAATGGTCATTTTGAGCCATTTCTGACCCATGGCGCCGTTGACTTTTTTCTTCCTCATGACTAGTAGATTCGAAATATGCAATAAAAACATTTGACCTTGAATAACATTTCAAGGTCAATTTTGTGGGGGTTAATATGGGGGTTATTTTTTCCGATCTCGCATTGGAGAATATTCTGGCCAACGGATGACCATTATTTTTGGGACACCCTGTACATTGCTGTTAATAATCAGGATATATTTTACTAAATAAAAATGGCAATTATTAATAGAAATGACTTAAAAAAAAAAGACCCATAAATTGTTATACCCTTAACTTAATCATGTCTATAGGGTGAAAGGTTATGAATTTCTATTGGAGATGAGGCATAATATTTATTTTTAAGAATACGATTTAGAATTATAAGGTAGGATAAAATTAATTTTAGCAAATATTTAGGCTTATTATAAAATATGTTTACAACAATTTTTGTATGATACAATTGTAAAGGACATGTTTTGAATTAAATGGACATAGTTATTAATCATTAAATGAGCCTTAGCTTGAATATATAGAATTATCGAATAAGGCGGAAGGTCAATAATATTACACCACTCACTATCACACTTTTTATTTTATATTTCTCTTCCCTACATGTTTCGCACCATTTTGGCACCTCTTCGGGGAAATATACTTAAAACCTAACTTCAGCCTCAACTTTTTTTTTCTCTTTTTTCAAGGCATGTATGCCACACGGGTCTTTTATGCCTTGAATGGGGTTACAGATAGCGCCACCACCACCGATATCGCAGGCCCCCACTCGATGAGGGTTTACAGTATACTGCAGATATTACATGACACGAGCTAGTGACCGAGGGTCTGTTCCGTGGGACCAGGCCGACCAGGCCCTCCAAGCTTTTGGCTTAGTTTTTGACGTTTTATTTTTAAATCCTTTTACAGGAGTTCTTTGGCCGATGACAAAGCAAAGGTGAATATTGTCGGGGTTTTGATAAAACTTTAAAAAAAATTTTTTTTAAATATTTCTTGCCGAAGTTTCTGCTTGAGATTGAAGTCTTCATCAGGACTGTAGAAGAAGGATGGAGAGATAAATAAAACTAAACCAGAGAATGATTCTGTATATACAGCTTCATGTTCTCAACACCAATACAGCAGTTACAGGAGGTAATTATTCTAGGAGGGGACCAAGCTCCAACTCGCTCCAAGCCAATTATCGACCTGTTTACTGCGGTTCATGCATCCCTCTCTCTCTCTCTCTCTCTCTCTCTCTCTCTCTCTCTCTCTCACTCTCTCTCTCTCCCTACCTCTCTCCCCCCCCCCCGGCCTCCCTTCCTCCCTCCCTCATGTATCTCGAAAGTTGTCAGGGAATGGTCGTAAATGTAAAGCATTTATTTTAAAGTTTATTAAATTTCCTGCAAATAGAGTTATTAAGTTTTTTGATATCTCGTTGGTAGAAATCGGGGCTTAAATGGAGCGATTTGTGCTTAGCATACTGCAGCTGTTGTTGATATCTCGTTGGTAGAAATCGGGGCTTAAATGGAGCGATTTGTGCTTAGCATACTGCAGCTGTTGTTGATATCTCGTTGGTAGAAATCGGGGCTTAAATGGAGCGATTTGTGCTTAGCATACTGCAGCTGTTGTTGATATCTCGTTGGTAGAAATCGGGGCTTAAATGGAGCGATTTGTGCTTAGCATACTGCAGCTGTTGTTGATATCTCGTTGGTAGAAATCGGGGCTTAAATGGAGCGATTTGTGCTTAGCATACTGCAGCTGTTGTTGATATCTCGTTGGTAGAAATCGGGGCTTAAATGGAGCGATTTGTGCTTAGCATACTGCAGCTGTTGTTGATATCTCGTTGGTAGAAATCGGGGCTTAAATGGAGCGATTTGTGCTTAACATACTGCAGCTGTTGTTGATATCTCGTTGGTAGAAATCGGGGCTTAAATGGAGCGATTTGTGCTTAGCATACTGCAGCTGTTGTTGATATCTCGTTGGTAGAAATCGGGGCTTAAATGGAGCGATTTGTGCTTAGAATACTGCAGCTGTTGTTGATATCTCGTTGGTAGAAATCGGGGCTTAAATGGAGCGATTTGTGCTTAGCATACTGCAGCTGTTGTTGCGGCTAAAAGCTTGCTCGCTTTGATTTTATATGTTTGAACTTTTAAAGAAAGATTAAGAAAAAACAATATATGTTTCTATTCTAATCGTTCTAAATGACACTAAAAATAAAAACGGAAACACAACGCGCCAACATGACGCAGTTCCTGCAACTATCTAAAAAATATAAAATCGGTCCATTATAAGTTAAGGTTTACAAAAAAAAAAAAAAAAAAAATTCAATAAAAATATAATAGTCGAAGAAACTGTAACCGCACGTTACCGGTGAAATGTACCTCTAGGGTAGATAAGAAGGTGTTTATGTGATGGCTAGAATTACCGTGGAACCCCAGCGACTGCGCAAAGGGGAAAGGTGCAAAAAAATATTACCCAAAAACAGAATTTTATTCAGAAGCCAGCTATCTTTAATGTAAAATTAAGACTATTTTACAATGAATAATAATAATAACCGACAGCAGCTGTACAAGATCATGTGAGCAAGAACCAATGAGAGCGCAGAGAACAACCAACACTGCGCGGTCCTCTCATTCACTCTTACGCAGTGTATTGCAGTCTATCATAGGCAACATTTATTGTCATGTTTCCTGATAATTAAACCCCACAAAAGTGTCTGCCCTTTTGTAATTATTTTCAATTATGTTTATTGCAGACGCTGTTTAAATCGCAGCGTCAATACAGTCCAGGCAACGAACAGTTATAGGTGGAAATTTTTGGAACACAATTTTTGACTTCGTAACTTTGTTTGGGCTGGATAGGAGGTGAACATATCAAAAGTCCTCACCCCTAGCCTTTAAGCCGGGGGGGAGGGGGGTTTAGAAGGTCCCATTTTTCGGGTTTTCACTTATATCTCGAAAACCCTGCGTCCTAGCGACATGACTATTCAATAACAAATGAAAGCTGATTAAATTTTCTGCAAGTTCTATTCAATAAAGTTTTTCGAGATATCTTTAGTTTTCGAAATATCCGCTCTTGAAAGTCTTTCATTTTGGGGAAAAAAACTTTTGCCGCATATTTTTTCCCCGTTTTGACCGGATAACTCTTCAACGATGTACCAAAATAATAAATAACGGTTATAAGGTTGTAGAGTATTGTATTCCCTTCAATGATATATATTACTTTGCTATTTTATGTATTTTCCTTCAAACGTAAAAATAATTTGTGTTCATCATGAAATCTGAAATGTAGCGACTAATAGTCCAGGTAACTAAGAGTTATAGGTGGAAATGTTTGGAACACAATTTTTAACTTCATACCTTTTTTCGGCTAGTTAGGTGGTCAACATATCAAAAGTTCTCACCCGTTGCCTTTGAGCCGGGGGGAGGGGGGTTTAGAAGGTCCCATTTTTCGGGTTTTCACTTATATCTCGGAAACCCTGCGTCCTAGCGAGATGACCACTCTATAACAAATGAAAGCTTATTAAATTTACTACAAGTTCTATTCAATGAAGTTTTTCGATATATCTTTAGTTCTCAAAATATCCGCTCTTGAAAGTCTGTCATTTTGGGAAAAAACACACTTTTTTCTATTCTCGACCAGATATCTCTTCAACGATGCACCCAAAAAATAAATGTTGGTTATGGGGTTGTAGAGCATTCCATTCGCTCCAATAATATATATTACAATACTATTTTATGTATTTTCTTTCAAACGTTATATACGCACTCACTTGGTCTTAACAAAACCATTGCCAATATAATGGTCAAGATGTTATATAATTGAGTGTGAATAACTGGTCAGAGGCCCAAAATTATATATTTCGTACTATTTATACGTCCAGTACTACCTATATTTACATAATGGAGTATATTTTGGACAATACAATGACTGGAAATGGTGAGAAATTGAACGGTTCATTGGTCGACAATTGTTGCAAGATATCACGATGAACATTAAAACTGTTTTCACAGTTGAAGGAAAATACATAAAATAGTAAAGTAATATATATTATTGGAGCGAATGGAATGCTCTACAACCCTATAGCCGACATTTATTTTTTGGGCCCATCGTTTAAGAGATATCCGGTCGAGAATAGAAAAAAGTGTGTTTTTTTCCCAAAATAACAGACATTCAAGAGCGGATATTTCGAAAACTAAAGATATCTCGAAAAACTTCATTGACTCGAACTTGTAGGACATTTAATAAGCTTTCATTTGTTATAGAATGGTCATGTCGCTAGGACGCAGGGTTTCCGAGATATAAGTGAAAACCCGAAAAATGGGACCTTCTAAACCCCCCTCCCCCCCCCCCCCCCCCCCGACTTAAAGGCTAGGGGCGAGGACTTTTGTTATGTTCACCTCCTATCCAGCCCAAACAAAGTTACGAAGTCAAAAATTGTGTTCCAAAAATTTCCACCTATAGCTGTTTTCAAGCATTCGTTGCCTGGACTGATAAATCACTTCATTTTATTTTAAAAATAAAAACTGGATACTTAGTTTCCCCTCTGTGCTGTAGCTGGTGTTCCACTGTAAGTCTAGCCAACACATATTTACCTTCTTATCTACCCAAGAGGTACGTGAACATGAAGCTCTCTGATTATAATAATTCTTTTCATTTGAAATATAATATATCAAACCAATTGATTATAAGAGACTGTATATCAAAGTGTTATCATTAGTTTGTAGTTATATTGTAAATACAGTACATTGCAAACTTTTGCTCCAGAGGCTGTTATGGAGTTTGTAAAAGTCCTTGCCGAAGTTTACCGATCCTCTAAATGTTTGAAGTTGTGAAGTATCCTATGAAATATTGAAGCTGCCACCAAGCTAGCGAACGAAGCTAATTGGTTGGTAGTCCGTGAATCGTCTCCGAGTCTGAGCTGAATAAGAATAAGATTACAGGACCTTCGACCCGGTCTAATTCTCTCCAGAGGATCCAAAGGAAATTGAAGCTTCTTCATCGGCACAACTTCTCCAATAATTCTTACTATAAATTTTATAAGTATTTCTCGCTGTCATTGTACAACTTTTTCCTTTAAGTATTAGTGTATAAGTCAAACCTTCAAGAACTGTATCATATTAAAGGTTTTCTGTAAGGGCAGACTGCCCCGTCCAAATCATCCCACCGCGTATGAGACATCCTTGAGGCCAGATTTGAACTGTACAGTCCATCGAAGTAGAATGATAAAACCAATATATTGAGTGTACAGACCATTGAGGCCAGGACTGTGCAGGCCAGGCCTGATGTGTGTGGACAAGAGGATATTTGCTTCATATTTATTAGGTCTACTATAACTGGACTGTGCAGTCCCTGTCTTGAGGTTTATTAACTTATCGTGTGTGTGCAAGATCCGTTCAGTCCAAACCTTGAGGCCACACTGTGCAGTCTATGCCTTGAGGTTTATTAACTTATCGTGTGTGTGCTATATCCGTTCAGTCCAAACCTTGAGGCCAAACTATGCAGTCCCTGTCTTGAGGTTTAATAACTTATCGTGTGTGTGCTAGATCCGTTCAGTCCAAACCTTGAGGCCAAACTGTGCAGTCCCTGCCTTGAGGTTTATTAACTTATCGTGTGTGTGCTAGATCCGTTCAGTACAAACCTTCAGGCCAAACTGTACAGTCCCTGTCTTGAGGTTTAGTAACTTATCGTGTGTGTGCTAGATCCGTTCAGTCCAAACCTTGAGGCCAAACTGTACAGTCCCTTGAGGTTTATTAACTTATCTTCTAGTGTCTTCGTTCATGGGTTTGATTTGGCCTCCCTGGTCGTCCCTAGGCCAACCCAGCCTTTAACTAATTTATTAATGGGTACTTGCGAAGGGGAAAACAGGCAGCCGGAGCATAGTACTGATCACGCTATTTCCCTAGTGTGCCGGCTGGTCAAAAATCAGATTCCTCTACATTACCTGCCCCTGTGCGTCCTCATGGCCTGCTACGGGACTGATTTTTTTAAAGCATAAATCGTCGATACAAAAGCAAACTAACGAATATGAAAATCACCACTTTTCAGAGTGGAAAAGTATTTATTCATAACTTTTTTTTGGACAGTCAAATATTCGGCAGATTTGACCTTTTGATAGTGGAATACTTTTCCTTTAATAGAGTGAAGTCAGATTGAAGAATTTGCCGTAAATAAGTCCAGGAGAAATTATTAAAGATGGACAATGAAAGATGCATTTTATCATATTCGTTAGTTTGCATTTGTATCGACGAAATATGCTTTAGCGATGACTAAACTGAAAAAAACCGTTATAAAAAAGTGTCCGCTGGCGTTGGCACATGCGCGGTGGCCATGCACGAAGAAGAAGATGTTATGGAGTACTTTACATAGGTTTGTCTGGTTGGATCTAAAGCATATTTATCTTCCTGAATTTGAGCGGAAGGCTCTAAACGATATTAATTTTTTATTTTTAGGTTATTTATATTTTGCAAGCGATAATGTTTGGAGTCTGTTAAGCGTGCAATCAATCTAAACCGGTATATTAATTAAAACCCCTGTAATCAAAGCTCGGCGATTGTATGTGAATGTGTTATTCTGATTGTATGTTGTAGGTGTATGTTTTGTGATCCGTTGCTAGAACACAAATACCCGGTGCTTTGTTAGAGATATCAATCGTATAATATTGATTAGGAGATGTGTTTGTCATCAGAACGATATATCTCATTATATTGGTCAGATTTAGTACAAAAATACTTTATATCAAACTATGGTTAGTTTCTTTCATCACCAGAATCAGTGTTGGCAGAAAAACTAACTTTAATTCATTCTTACTAAAAGTAAACTCACTTTGTATTATTAGTTTCAGATTTGTAAAATTATTAATCATGTTAGTTCAGAAAAACGATTTTCATTCCATAAAATTGAGCTCTGTTGAAGTATTTTCTTAATAAATAGTTGTTTTTAGTTTTAGTGTCCGTTTTTAGTATGCTAATTAGTTTAATTTAAGCAAAAGTGATCTTAATTTCGGTTTTAGTTTTTAATTCACCAATTAGTTTATTGCATACATTGGTTCAGAACAAGGGTAAAAAAAGTAGGTATGTATGTATTTTTGTTTAAATAAAGAGTGTTTATTTATAAACCATAATGGTAATAAAATGAGGTTACAACTTACAACAACAACTTCAGCCTACAACAACAACAACAAAATGAAAACATGTTCTACTAGTTTCAATAATTTACTTAATGATCGAAATAACATACGATTTACATTAATCCACGTTAGTTTTGAGAAACTAAACCAAACTATAGCTTAAATTCAGTTTTTAATCAATTTTCAAAGATTTAGTTCGACTAATATCCATTAATTAATTTAATATTAGTTTTAGTTTTTTTAGGTTGCAATTTTTAGTTTAGATTTAGTTTATTCTAAAAAGTGAATGTAGTTTTAGTTTTGTTTTTGCCAAACATTGACTAGAATCAACCAACCGTAACTCTGTTTGCTCGGCGTAATTCAGAAAATTTCGGTTTTGCCTTACGGGCTTGTAGGAACACTTTTATAGGAACAAGGGAATGGAACGAAACCATTTCGTAGGCCGTATCTAGAACCGCTTTCAAGAAAAGTCGAAAAACTAGAGGGTTCGTTTAGGACACTTGATGAAGGTGGGGGGAATTGAAAGATTGTCAAGATGTTTGACATTCAGTCAAACTAGGTCAAACAAGTTTTTGTTACTTTTAGTCCGGAGGAACTATTAGAAAAAAGTCCGTCACGCAGGAGCTGCATTACTAAGCACTTTCCTCAGAATTTGGGTAGTGTAGACTGCTTTCCAGAACAATTTGCTTAAAATATCCTACATAAATAAAATAAAAACGTGAATAGTTCTCTTTTAAATGTGTAATGAGAAACTGATCAATTATTAATTTGCATCCAGAGTTATGTTTACACATGGTACCTACTACACTACGTAATAAATACAAAAATCCTCATATTATCGTATTTTGATCTAAGGCAGGAACAGGATACAGACACTCTAGTGGTAGAAAGCGCTCCTTGCGGCGGCTTTGTGAACCTACGTCTGGCGGGCTTTTCTATTGAAATATATTACAAATTAAACCCCCGCTTTCCGATTGACCGATTCAGCTCATTTTTACAACACTTCTTTCTCATGAGTTACCCACGACGTATACCGCGTTTCGTTACAATACAGCAGAAATTACGACCGGTATGAGTATATTAGGAATTTGGGTCCGGAGTAAACCCCCCCTTCTAATGAACCGATTTAGTTTATTTTTACAACACATATTTACCTGTAGATTACCACTACGAATACCGAGTTTCGTCGAAATATACCAAAAGTCACGGCTGGTAGTGGCGAATTGGTTTTGTGGGTTCGGAGTAAACCCCCCCCTCCTAATGAACCGATTTCGTTTATTTTTACAACACATATTTACCTGTGGATTAGCGCTACGAATACCGAGTTTCGTCAAAATATACCTCAAATCACGGCTGGTAGTGGCGAATTGGTATTGTGGGTCCGGAGTAAACCCCCCCTTCTAATGAACCGATTTAGTTCATTTTTATATCTCACTTTTCTCTCTATATTACCACTATGAATGCCAAGTTTCGTTGAAATATAACAAATATTACGGCTGACATAGTCAAATAAGTGTTTT
>CAMPFC010000123.1:5000-12657 GCA_946811695.1 Gonocerus acuteangulatus
AGTAATATGTACCAATATCTGGGTTTTTTAACGTCCATGGGCTTATTGGTGGTTTTGGAGTAGATATTGACCCAGATATTGACTTGTCATTAGGGGTGCTTAAAAAAATTGATACGCCGCCGCAAATCTACAAAGCACTCTTCCAAGAAAAAATACAAGATTTTAGAAGGTGTCATCAAATATACACCGATGGCTCCAAGACAGAAAGAGGTGTTGGTTTTGGGATCCTCATGCCTGATGGAACCGGCATAAGGACTCCATTATCAACATGTACTAGTGTCTACCATGCCGAACTGATGGCGATAAAGGAGGCTATGAATCAGTGTATGAACCTCGAGGGAAATGTTGTAATCTGTACTGATTCAAATAGTGCACTCTTGGCGATTCATGACAAGTTCACTAAGGACCCACTCCTTCGAGCTGTTCATGATTCGCTGGGGACATTACAGCAATTGGGGAAACAAGTTTCGTTCATATGGATTCCAGGCCATGCAGGAATCCTAGGAAATGAAAAAGCAGACATCCTAGCTAAGGAAGCGACTTCAATGGCCCTCCCGGCAAATTCTTGCTCACACCCTCGAGACGTGAAACGCCAAATAAAAGAACTATTATGGGAACAGTGGCAAAGAAGGTGGGAAACAAGCACAACCCACTTGAGGACCTTTTATCCCTCAGTTCGCTCTACAATAGTCTACGATGACCTTCGTCGACGAGACTCAGTGGTAATAACAAGGCTGCGTATTGGACACAAACGTCTAACCATGGCCATCATCTTGTCGGTAGACGTCGTCCAACTTGTAATCATTGTGGTGATGTGCTTACCGTGGACCATATTTTAGCGGAATGCTCCAAGTTGCAAAGAGCCAACGATAGGTTTGATATTAACAGTAGAGACATTTTGAACAAAACAGAAAAATATCAGAATATTATTGATTACCTTAAATTTATTAAAGCACACAAACATATCTAAAAATGTAACATCCCTTGAAATAAAAAAAATATATAGAAATTTGGATTAAACTATAATATTGTAAAATATAAACATTAGTAAGGATTTCAAACATTATATAATATTCGGCTAACTTAAACAGTAGGGTATTGTGCTAAAGGCCATTGTAGTCGACGCACAATAAATTTATTAAAAAAAAAAAAAAAAAAAAAAATATTTACCAGTACGTGAATATTCACTTTGGCATAACAGAAACCTGAAAATGTGGGTAAGTGCGACATTTAATTGAAAGTATATTGGAATAAATTGTTTACAACATTTTCAAAAGGTCTCAACTCCAAGTGGAATGAATGAATTAATTTACATTTATTACACACAAAATATACAAATTATAATAAAATTTCAACTTGTATGAGTATTTGTAATGAACATCTGACAAAATTATTATTTTTTTAATTAATTTTCTTCCGGAGTAACCCAAACTGCGCAAAGTGAAAATGTCACTTACAAGTGGACAAATTCCGCAAATGCCTGTACCAATGTTGTGCCCTTAAAACACTAAGGCTTTTACTGAGCCCGCCATTTTATAAGGGATCTGAGCTAGTGTCGAGATAGCTTCGAGTAAAGGTAGGAAATTAGTGAGTAAATCACTGAGTAACTGCGATCAGGAGCCATTCACGGTGATTCACTGCTACCTTTCCCCGTTCACTGTTTCCTTCGTTAGTTACTTTCTCTCTATCCCGAGCAGTTACGGTCGGTTAGGTCAGTAAGTCCAAGAGAAATTCTATTCAAACCTATTCGTGTTGGAATGAAAAACTGATACCAAAAATAGTTACACGCCATTTTATATATAAAACTTGCACTTTTGTTAGTTCCGTAAAAAATAAATATTTCGTCTCTAACATATTTGTGGATGTTTGAGTTGAATATTTTTAAATCGTCTTTAGCGTTACCTAATATGACGTGCAGCTTACTATTCCAGGGCCAATGGCTTTGACAATCAAAACACTAATTTTCTTCAATCTTCATTCGGTGTCCAAAGAGTTCAATCTACATAATTACAGAAGAATTACATTCCGAAATGTAAGAAATTAGGTATAATTAACTTTACCAGCTTCGTAAACAGCCGCGGCTCCATTCTCTGTTTTAGGCGTCTTCCTGTAACAAGAATAAATACATATTATATTTTCTATATGTAAAATGTAGCAAATATTTTTAATTTTTTATATTATAAAAAATGGATAGTATCTAGTCCGTGTCACGGGAGCTTCATCATTCGTCAATCAGGAAACATTCGACAGCAAGGCAATCAGAACTAAAAATATAAAAATTCCGTCACACAGGAGCTGCATACCTAAGTACATTCCTCAGCAAGGGGATATTGTTTTCCGCATTCCTAAAGAATTTGCTTAAAATAACCCTTATAAACATGAAATAAGCATGAGGAGATTTGCTATATAGATGAAGATTTGGAGAAATTTGTCAAAAATTCTTGAATGAGTGTAACCTCAATAGCCACATTCCTTCGATTGAACGAGCCAATCTGAAGGGGGGATTTTTTAAGCAGGCTACACACGATTCAGGCAGGCCCGTCAGTTAGACCTGAACATTCCGCATGAAAGCCGGTCTCCTGAACGTGTATATAATCCGGCCGGTCTGACAGGTGGCTGGAATATATACCTATACGTTCAGGCGACCGGCTTTCCGGCGGACTGTCAGGCCTGCCTGAATCGTGTGTAGCCTGCTTTAGAACTCACCTTACTAATATGCCCCTTACGGCCGAAAGTTGAGTTATATTGCAACGAAACTTCAAAATATTTTGGGTCCATATCGATATCGATTGGTGTTCACTGTAAAAAAAAAATATATATTTTATATATATGGGAGTCTATTTTAAACATAAAAGCGAAACGATGTATTTAATGCTGAACACTATGGCATCCTCATCGTTTTGGATAATAGATAAATACACAACCCATCCAAAACTAAAACAAATTCTTAATAAGACTCGCGCCCTAAACAAAAGTATAAACATGTACTTGATATACATATACATATATATATATATATATATATATATATATATATATATATATATATATATGTAAATACCCTTTATGGTAAACGGCCAATGATGCTGGACAACAATAAATAATAAATATTTTGCATTTTTTTAGATTATTTTATTAAAATTCTTCAGGAATTCAGGGGCTTATACTAGACATCTTACTCAGGAATGTGCCTATTTATGCAGCTCCTGCGTGACGATTGTCTTAAAGATACGATTCATTAAGGTATTATCAGTATAAAGGAGGAAAACTCTCCTTTTATGCAATGGCATTTGAGGTTTTGGCAGAAGACATTCTATTCTCCTTGGGGTTTCGAAATAGGATTCTGAGACGAAGGAGGGCGCCAAGAAAAGCGGCCCAGGTGAACTCTATCAAGCAGACGAAGCCTTCACCGTGACGAGATCTATTATTAGTCATAGCTCTATGGCAGGCTCACCTATCAACCCATTTACCTCTTTGGGGCTTTCACTGGGAACTAGATCTCAGCGATCCAAATCAGCGGGATCGGATCCACCACGAATCCACCGACCTTTAAAGCACGTGGTTTTACTAAGTCAGTGGAGTACTCATATTTTAAGTAAGCCACGAACTCATATGTAGGTCAATGGCGAAAGGGTTAATCTATACAGCCTGTTGGGGTTTCAACTTTTTATGATACTTAGAATTTTCAAAATTGTGCAAGTTAAATTTGAGGAAAATCTCCTTAAGTTTGATTTTTTTGCAAAATATTTAAAATTTATTTAAATTGTATTCCAGCCGATAGAAAACATTTTGTTTTAAATTTTACTAATGCTTAATTAGAAAAAAAGTATAGACTGGCATAACCTTTTAAATGTTAATATTTTTAAATTCATTTATATTTATTTATTAAGAAGAAGACTATCTGTGCCTGAAACCAGATAAAGATTTCTTATTATTTTTCTCTCTAATTACTCAGAAAAAAAAACTATGCATAAGTGAATAAGAGTATAACATCATAAATTTTTTTATATGTTTAGTAATGTACTTCAATGGAAAATACAAATCCAGATGGAGAATACAAATGTACTCCAAAAATTACAGATATATTACAAAGATCAATTTTGTTCATTCCCACGTCAGTGTGCTTTTACTAGGGCAACGATATTATTTTTTAATTAGGAAACATCTATTTTTTACGTAATCCTAAACATTATCTTTTCACTAAACATAATATTATTTTATCAATTATTCACATTTCCTTTTTAATTTCTTGATTTTAGTTTCTCCGCATTTTTTTCCGTGTGACTTTTTTTTCTTTCTCTTCTTTTAGTTTAATTTTTTTCTTCAAAGAGACCATAAGTATTACAGTGAAATCTACATAAATAATTCATGTATGTATTTGTCTACATATTTCCCCAGCTTTTCATAATTAGTTTCAACGTTTGAAATGTCTCTTTTCAGATTTTTGTTTTCATTTTTTTAAATACGTGTATTTCTCAGTTTTGTTTACATATTTGTTTAATTTTAATTGGGTTGCCCATAGGACAATAGATAAATTAGAAATGGATTTACTTAGGCTCCAGGATTTATTTTGTTACAAGAAAGCTTTTAGGGCGTTTTTATTTTTTTTATTTATTTGGTCATAACTAAGAGGTAACTTGAGCTGATAAAAGTGCTTAGCGCCAGTAATAAATATTTGTGAAGGAAGAGAAAATATTAATTTCTTATAATTTAGGACCGAAGTAAACCTGTAATACTTTAAGTCCTTTTCCGATAGACCGATTTCGTCCGACGAAGAACTCATCCAAAAATTTAATATTGAAATTCTATTTACCAAGTTTGGTAGCAAAAAAACAAAAAATTGTTTTGGGACATTGTTTAAGGACTTTGTCCTGGATGCTGCCTCAAAAGCTTCATTTCTTTGGAAAGTGCTAAAAGTTCACGTTTTAATGTTGAGCAAATACTGTATGATCTCAAATAAACCATTAATTCTGACTTAACTCACAAGAAGTGAAACAGAGAAAGCCACCAGCCCTAAGTTTTGACGGGTGTTGTATAACGTAGGGGGGAGTAAACCCCCCGTATCGGGTTCATAATGAAGAGAACGCCACTACTGTCAACATCCAGCAAGAAGCCTCATAGTTGTGGGCTTTGTCTGGCTTCCAGTTCTCTTACTGGCACGGGATAAGTGATATCTTAGAGGATTTAGTTAGGGGAGAAATGTTTAGTAGAATTATTCAAATTCAAAGGATACCTACAACTGTATTTAGTGAAGGAGCTGAATAACTAAGCAGAGAGAGTAACTATTCAATAAAAAAATAACTTAAAACTACAAGTAAATTTAAAATTTAGAAATATTCTTCTCGCTGAAGTAATTAAATCTCTTTTAAGGTTAATTACCTGGAGATTATATTATTTTATTTTGGGTATCGCAACAAAAGATATTTACCATTTAATTTCGAAAAGAGAAAAGTCAAAGCATTCGCGAAGGATATAAAAGTGAACAAAATGAACAAAACGTTAGAAAGCTAATAAGTTATAAAAAATTATTGATATTAATCATTAAAACAAAATGACATTAATAAATGAAATCAAAAGTGTATATATATATATATATATATATATATATATATATATATATATATTTATACACATACATAAAAATAATAATAGCAAATATATAAATAAATACAAAATAGTTAAAGGAACATAGGTAAATCCAATAGTCTTTATGAGTTTTTATATTTATATGTATATATACATATAAATATAAAAACTCATATATGAATGTTTCTTGCAGATAAACATGCAATAATGATTTTTGTTGACTATTAAGTATAATAAATTAAATTTTGGAAAATATGTTAACGTGTTTAAGAATTGTTGTTGGAATAACGAATAATGATGTAGAAACTCTTTATCCTATTATTATTGACGGTTTATCTACGGGTAACCATCCTTTAGGGCAATGCCTTTCCTTTCCTCAAAAAAAAAAAAAAAGCCATCCCACTTTAGCGGGAATGGGATACTCCACACAATAGTAGGAACGCAGTGTTAATACTGGATATATATATGTATATATATATATATATATATATATATATATATATATATATATCCTGACATGGTTTTGGCTGGACGGTGGTGGTACTGCATCAAATAGGAACACCAGCAACTTCAGATTTCCACCACAAATGAATGGCTTTTGTGGTTGAGACCTGAAGTTCTTGGCGTTCCTATTTATATATATATATATATATATATATATATATATATATATATATATAATAATTTTGTATACATATAAAATATATGGAGTCATATATGAATACAACGGAAAAACTAAAAATTTCTAACAGGTCTGGTTTAATGGCATGTAAATCATTTATGATTTTTTTAATATTCTATAAGTGATAACTGATTTCTAATTATTTTTTTAATAAAAGATGCCTAAAGGTTAAAATTTTCAAATTAACAAATCGGTAACATTGGGGTTAAAAGTGTGCAATCAGTGTTTATGTATGCCTGTTGAATATATGGGGCTCTGAGTTAGGATTCTTGGAAAGTTTGAATGCTTTGCTGGTAGTGTATCGGCTAGAATGAAGGCGTTTAACTGCTCCGTTGCTTTAATCTTTTAGCACTTTCGGAAGAAATATTTTAAATTTTTGTTCATTTACCCCGGAAGGCACAATCGCTTATGTCGCTTAATTCAATATTTATGTACTGAATAGATGTGTCAACATTTCAGAAAACGTAAGTGTCAACAGAAGATGAACGTCACGAAACGCCAGTTAAGCAATGTTCATTTACGTACGAGAATTTCAAGATATTAATAAAACTGATAAATGTAACATTAAATAATAAATAATATAAAATTAGTGCTTATATTTTCAAAATCTTAACTATGTTTATATTATATTTTTGACCCAAGTAAGAATATTCATCTTTCATGTTGTTGCATGTTGCTTGGGTCATCACAAAAACAGCACTCAACTTTTCTTTTTTTTTAGCAACTTTATTTAGCAACTCGTCCTACAGGTTTTGAGAACTTTCTGCCACCTATTGAGGGGACATTATAACCTAGCCTTTTTGGTCCGCCAGCCAACCATATTAAATATTAATATATCATATAACATGGTGGCTTATAAGAAGAGGTGGCAGAAGGATGGCGAAATATGTTGGAGAGTTACTTACAAAATTTGTAATGGCTACTGGGTTCATATTTATCTTTTATAATCATATGATAGTCCGTCGAGGTTTTTTTTCTTTTATAGCCATGATGAAGACTTGATAATCAATTCAAACTGTTAGCACAAATAAAAACATGTTTTAGACAAAAAAGTACACATTTTATTCAAATGTTAATAACTAACACCGACAGTATCCGCAGGTAATCTGAAAGATCTCCTCTGAATGGTCATAATTAACATTCAGGGATAAAAATAAATCAATAGACACTTATCACGAAATCAAACATTTTACGTTTAATAAAGAATAAAATACTTCAGACATTGATATTTGTTTTAAGATGAATAGAAGAAGGACAAATGCGTGAAATATTATTGTAAATTGAATTAGTACAACAGAAGCTTGGAAAAGTGAATTGTAATACATGTATTCACAATGTAATGAATGTTTACATTTCCGGCGTTGTTTGAGTAAAATATATTCAAGAAAT
>CAMPFC010000124.1:0-12267 GCA_946811695.1 Gonocerus acuteangulatus
GGAATTTTCGGAAAATTTCTTCGAATCTTTATCGATCCTACCTAGAAAATGACCCCAGTTAAAATTTATATATATATATATATATATATATATATATATATATATATATATATATATACACACACATATAGTTATATATGTGTCCGTTGACACGATACAGGCCAGAGTTTTTGTTTTTTCGTCACGAAACTTGGTATGTAGTATTCCCCTATCAAACGATTGAACGAGTTCGTTAACCAACAAAATCGGTCCATCCGGAGGGGGAGTTTACTCCGGAGCCAAAGTTGTTATTTGTCAATGCCAGCCATAATTTTTGTTATATTTAAACGAAACTCGGTATTCGTTGTGGTCAACCGGAGAGAAAAATTTGTTGTAAAAATAAACTAAATCGGTTGACTAGAAGGGGGGGGGGTTACTCCGGACAGAAATTACTAATTTCCTTATACCGGTCGTAATTTCTGTTGTATTGTTACGAAACTCTTTATACGTCCTGGCTATCTAATAAGAAAGAAGTGTTGTGAAAATGAACTAAATCGGTCTATTGGAAGGGGGGGGGTGTTACTTTGGGCTATGTTTGAATTGAATTCTTCCGCCAAACGTAGGTTCGCGAAACTCATCTAGATCAATAGATGAATATGTTAAGCTTTGTGTATTTAGTACGTAGTGTAGTACCACGCATACACAAAACTCTGGAAGGAAATTAATTACAAACTTAATAATTGAAACAGCTGCTCATAAAAGCAAAAGAGTAGAACAATTTATGTTTTTATTTTATTCATCTATATAGGTTATTTTAAGCAAATTATTCAGGAATGCACTCGACACTTCCCAATTCTGAGGAAAGTGCTTAGTTATGCAGCTCCTGCGTGACGGACTTTTTACTTTATCTTCTTTTTCACGTTTTGTTAACATTTAAGTTCTTCTTATATTCATTTACCTTTTCTTTTTCTTTCTAAAAAAAACATAAAATGAGTTTGTCGCCAATCAAATAAATAATATTTGAAAACGTAAACATATTTTGAAATTTACTTGACGAAATGTGAATTATTATTGTGTAGATCCTAAATTGAAGACTGAGATGTTGAAGGTAGATGGTAACAGCTTCATTCAGTCTTCATATATTTTATTTCAAGTCATATATTTTATTTTCAAGTCATATATTTTATTTTCAAGTCATATATTTAATTTTTTACAATTGGAAATAAAATAATATTTCATTTGTCATCTAACTTAATATCAGCACTGACATCGTTGAAATTTAACATCCAAATCCTGATTAGAATTGGAAAAAATCAAAATCTATTTTGAAATCATTCAAAAATCATATTATTTCAATTAATCTAATTGTTGAATTGAGATAAATGTACGTTTTATAAAGATGTGTCGGTTCTTTTCCAAGTCTAATCAGGATTTGAATGTTCAAGTTCAAGAATATCCTTGCCTCTGTCTGTCCGCCATTCTACCAACCTAGAAACCTTTAAATCCCGACTCTCTCACCACCTTCTATCCTTACCTCTGTCTGTCCGCCATTCTACCAACCTAGAAACCTTTAAATCCCGACTCTTCCACCACCTTCTATCCTTACCTCTGTCTGTCCGCCATTCTACCAACCTAGAAACCTTTAAATCCCGACTCTTCCACCACCTTCTATCCTTACCTCTGTCTGTCCGCCATTCTACCAACCTAGAAACCTTTAAATCCCGACTCTTCCACCACCTTCTATCCTTACCTCTGTCTGTCCGCCATTCTACCAACCTAGAAACCTTTAAATCCCGACTCTTCCGCCACCTTCTATCCCTCCAAGTTTTACCCAACCTAAATATTGTTTTATATTGAAGCTGTTCATACTATACACTAGTGTTGTTAAAAGCGAGCCCTGACTTGAGGCTTCAGGCCTGAACCTTGAACCTAGCCTCTACAGCCCGAGATCTGAGGGCTCGATGAAGGCTTCGGAGTGAAGCTTGAGCCTAACCTTATGAAGCCCTGAAGGTTCGGCAAGGTTCTCCCTCGAGCCTTGAAGGCTCGGCCTTGGAGCCTTCAAGGCTCGCGCCTTCTATCGAGCCCTGTCCAAGCTCTGAAAGCTCGAGCTTTTAGGAGCCGCGCCTTCTATCGAGCCCTGTCCAAGCTCTGAAAGCTCGAGCTTTTAGGAGCCGCGCCTTCTAGCCTTAAAGGCGCGCTCTTTTACAACACTACTATACATTGATAGCATTTATTAGTTTTTAAGTTTATATATAAAATTCACAATTATTTTGTAATTTCAAAATTATTCCTATGGGACTTGTGTCCCGGAATAAGAATAAAACTTTTCATTTCATTTCAATATCAGTGCTGATATTAAGTTAAATGAAAATAACATATTACTTTATGTTCAATTGTAAAAGGTCCTGAATTAGCTTCACGTAATTTAATTAACATGAGGAACAAAAATCTGGCTAGACAAGTTGTTCTAAATATTATTAGCTTTCATTTTTTTTATAAAATCATTTCAATGCTTCGAAGAGGTTTAAGGCATTGACGAAGAAGGTAATCCACGGTATGCCGATATCATTGCGTTCCCTAAAACCGGAAATACGGCGTATATCCTCGATCCTACAATACGCTTCGAAAGCAACAATATAGAAGAGGATGAAAAAATAGACGCATAAGCGCATTACAGAATGCAGAGCGTATTACCAAGAAAAGTTTCAAGATAAATTTGGGAAGCGCAAGTATATAGTAAAGGGACAATGGTTCGGAAGAAGAGGAACATATACACGAAATGCACAGCGTATTACCAAGAAAAGTTTCAAGATAAATTTGGGAAGCGCAAGTATATAGTAAAGGGACAATGGTTCGGAAGAAGAGGAACATATACACGAAATGCACAGCGTATTACCAAGAAAAGTTTCAAGATAAATTTGGGAAGCGCAAGTATATAGTAAAGGGACAATGGTTCGGAAGAAGAGGAACATATACACGAAATGCACAGCGTATTACCAAGAAAAGTTTCAAGATAAATTTGGGAAGCGCAAGTATATAGTAAAGGGACTATGGTTCGGAACAAGAGGAACCATTCCGAAGAGCACAGCACTCTTCCTTGAAGATCTTGGACTGACCACAGACCAGCTATCAGCATTAGCTGAGTCTATATTAGTGGACACACTGGGAATAATTAGCAACCACATCTACAGTCACTGAGTGCTTATCATCCATTCACACTGTTTCTTTATGTACTTTAGACTTTATTTTCATTTCTATCAATTCCTCCTCAATATAATAAATTCCTTCTCTTCTATCACTATAGCCTTCTTTAGTCTTCATCTCCTTTATTATCTATTCCTCGTTTCCAACTCCTTACATTTTCAGTCCGCAAATTAACCCTATTTCCGAATGGATGATAAGCACGCTGTGTATCTAGCAACCCAATGTAATTGGGCAGCACATTTTATTTGTTTCTAATAAAGTTTCTCTCTGGTTAAGATTTAGAGACTGTAGCCTTTTTTGAAACACGAAATGTCGTTTGGTCCCACTGTGCGGCGCCACTTGACATCGAACCAACTTTAAATGTAAGTTTATTTATTGAGAGGAGATCGTTGACCGTTGGTGATGCGAAGTTAGAAATTGTCAGGTTTCAGTCGTTGTGTCTTAATAAATCTACATTTAAAAAAAAAATAAAAACATTTTACAGTATGTGTGTGCTATAGCTATAGCTTAAATTAGAGATAGACCAATACAGGTTTAAGACCTAGATGGGTAACATAGAAGCAGTTATAAAATTAACAAATACATTAAGAAAATAGGCTTGTCGATGAGAAAATGGAGAGCCATACCTCATGGATGTGTAATAATTTCTGACTGTGGCTTATCAAGATAAGTTTGAGGAAAGGAGTGGGAGGGGAGGAGGAGTTTTTGACCACCCATTAAGTCGAGGGTGGTAGTAGAGGATGAAGGGAGAGAAGGCGGTGTCATAACAGTGTGGTGTTAATCGAAGGAAGGCAGTTATGAAGGGCTCTATTGCGGGTGGTATAGTGTATTAGCAAGATGTTTTTAATAAATGGAAAATTTTGGAGTAGGTTGAGGCCTTCCCTATGACATTTCATTGTATATTTTTCAAGAAAGATCAAAACCTACAAATAACTGTTCCTATTCCTTTACTAATTACACTAGGAATATGGACGGAAACGCGCTAAGATGACGCATAAGATGAGGAGGCATTTTGATAAGTTTATGGTTATGTTACATTGGCCTTTTATTCAACGACCTTCTTCCTAAGAAGAAATAATTTTATTATTATTTATCACTAAAAAAAAAAAAAATGTGACGAGGTTATGTCAGTGGTTGAACACTCGGATAATATGCCGGAAGACCTGAGTTCAAAACTCCAAGACGCACTAAACAATTTATCTCCTAGTGTCTTCGTTCGTGGGTTGGATTCGGGTGCCCGGGCCTCTACCTCATTTTCCATGTAGTCAAGAATAATATAGATGCCTGTAGAGTATGTGTCCTTTTCGGCCGTCGTGCCCTATTTTTTTTAGCATAAATATGCTTTAGCGTTGAAAAAAAATTGCCCGCCGGCGTTCGCGCACGTGTGGTGGTCATGTAGGAAAAAGAGGACTGTATGTTATACAGTACATTACATAGGTTTGTCGGGTGGAACTAAAGCGTATTTATGTTCTTGAATTTGAGCAGCAGGCTCTAAACGAATTGATTTTTTTTTTTTTTTTTAATAAAGGATATTATGAGAAGGGGTGTTTTGAATTTATACATGATCCTTCATTCCTTCATTTTTTTAAATAAAGGAACATTAGTTTACATTCTTCTCTTATTGAAAAATATGAAAATTAAATGGGAAAAAGAGAAAAGCAATTATGAAAACGTAAAATAAATTGTACCATTTAGGAATTTCAATTGATCAAATCAAAAGAGATTGGATGCTATTCGACTAAATGAACAATTCAAGCAGAAATTCCATTAGAACTGAAACGATACAGTTTTCCAATTACAGAAGCTTTAGTGTGGTTTAAGCTAACCGTGTAAATCCTAGCATGAGTGTAGATTGATTCTAGGGAAGCGATTACTTATCCTGGAATCATGCTCTCCACAACCAAATAAAAACACTTTTTGTGTTGAATTCAATGACTCTTTAAAAAAAAAAAATCAGACATTTTAATTTATAAAAATCAAACAAAATTAAAACAATATACAATAAAAAGTCCGTCACGCAGGAGCTGCTTAGTTAAGCACTTTCCTCAGAATTGGGTAGGGTCGAGTGCATTCCTGAATAATTTGCTTAAAATAACCTATATAGATAAATAAAATAAAAACATAAATTGTTCTACCCTTTTGCTTTTATGAACAGCTGTTCCAATTATTAATTTTGTAATTAATTTCCCTCCAGAGTTTTGTGTATGCGTGGTACTACACACGCATACGCAAAACAATTACAATTCAATTCAAACATAGTACAAAGTAACACCCCCCCCCCCTTCCAATAAACCGATTTAGTTGATTTCCACAACACTTCTTTCTTATTAGATAGCCAGGATGTGTAAAGAGTTCAACAGAAATTACGACCGGTATAAGGAAATTAGTAATTTCTGTCCGAAGTAAACCCCCCTTTCTAGTCAACCGATTTAGTTGCATTTTACAACAAATTTTTCTCTTCGGTTGACCACAACAAATACCGAGTTTCGTTGAAATATAACAAAAATTATGGCTGGTATTGACAAATAACTACTTTGGCTCCGGAGTAAACCCCCCCCCTCCGGATAGACCGATTTTGTTGGTTAACGAACTCGTTCAATCGTTTGATAGGAGAATACTACATTCCAAGTTTCGTGGCGAAAAAAACAAAAACTCTGGCCTGTATCGTGTTAACGGACACCTATATAACTATATATATATATATATATATATATATATATATATATATATATATATATATATATATATATATATATATATATATATATATAGTTATATAGGTGTCCGTTAACACTGGGGTCATTTTCTAGGTTGGATCGATAAAGATTCGAAGAAATTTTCCGAAAATTCCGTCATCCGTCGAGTGCAACCTCAATAGCTACTTTCCTTCGGAGGAAAGTGCTAAAAATGGGAAGAAAGTAGTGAATAAAACATGTATATAAAGCATCAAAACAAAATATTTTTTTTCATTATACTGCATCAAAAAACATGTGTTTTCTCGGTTTGAGTCCGTAAAATAGTACTTTTCAGGCCTATGCCCGAAAAATCTTTTTGGTGCGCTAACCTTACCTGCTACTAATAAACATGTGTTTGAAGGAGGTTACTTTTAGATACTGTGATTCATTCTAATATTTGTTTACTTATAATAAGTAGTGTGTTTAAAGTGCAATACAACATGATTCCTTTAATCAAAAGTTATCTGTATTCCAAAAGGCAATGCCAAACAAAGGTTTTAATATAATGAATAATCAGAATTGTACTATAAACATTAATGTAAATGTATAAGTACTTTTCTTCTATTATAGGTTAATAAACAGATGGTTTTTTTTTCAAATAAAAAAAAGGTGTCAATTTAATTTCTTTTACTGTACCTTTAAGTTATTAATGAAATATAAAAGGGTTTTAATGTACTCAAGTATGAGCAGTATAATGAAAAATATTGTTCATAACACCTACCAAAAGTGTGTTTTCGGTGTTTGGTCTAATTTCCACGCGTTAAACTCGACCGCGCACCGAAAACAACCACTTTTGGTACTAGTGATGAAAATAACTATTAATGTCTTTGGCAATAAATAATGATGGGCATTTTGATGTTTGGTGAATGGTCTTTGTCGATAAGAATCTGCTGCTTGGTTACCGCCATTGTCCTTAACTCCAGTCATGACGTGGCTCATAAAGTGGTGGGTTCCCTTGCTTACTGTGGATGTGAGCTCCTGATGAGGCACTGAAGGATTGAAACTAGCAGAGCTTTGAATTATAAATCCAATTTATTTATTAAATTACAAGGAATTTTTCTTTTTTTTTTTAATTTGATTTTTAAAGGCAATTCAACCACACAGGTCATTGTTGCCTATTTAATTTTATTGGAATGTAATAATTACTCAAAATGAAAATTCAAGGCAGCAATCAGATAATACATCAACAAATATTTATGTACATAGACACACACGTATAAAAACTCATATATTTTTACACAGGCACACACATTCACATATGCACATGCAAAAATACAAATACTCAAGTATAGAAAACCGGGGATAAAAAGCATTTCATGCGTCCAAATTGCATTATTTTTTTTTACATTCAAATTATATTATTTTTGTATTTTTTAATTAAATTAATTATATTTTATCATAGAGATGTGTAACTCTCAAGAAGTTTAACGCTCGCTGGGTTAACTCATGGTCGTCTCCAAGTATATCACAGAGAGGACCATGAATCCCCATTTCGTATCGAGCAGCTTCGTAGGCTCTACATTCGGCGAATATATGTTTAATAGAAATATCTTCACCACAAAACAGAGCATTCAGGCCTGGACTCTCTTTTAAATAAGTAAGCATGGGTAAGATTGGTGAGTCCAATTCTTATTCTCGACAGAACCACCTCATCTCGCCTTGCGTTTTGAGATGAGGTTTTTCATGCCGAGATTGTACAAGGAACTGAAATTTAATAAGAAAAAATTAAACGACAATACGAATAGTATTATATTTAGTGATTCAGGTCTAAGTGCCAAAATCCAGGAGGCGATTCTAGACATTATTAGTAGAAAAACTTCATTTTATATTCTTTGACAAAGGGAGTCAATCGTTCAACCTATAATTAAAAAAACTTTCACTTAATCTGCAGAGATTTAATGCTTACTAAGTGTAGAAGGTTTCCTGTAAGTAGTGAATCTGTAGTCCGTTAGGGGGCCAAAGAAAAAAATCCCGAGAAACCTCTGATTCATCGAGAAAAATATAAGTGCGTTATTGGGCGACCAAAAATTATCTTGGGGGTCTGTCTTCTTAAAGGAAGTGTTGACTATTTTATGATAGCATAATTAGAATTTAATTATCTAGAACTGTTTTTGAGCAATCCTTTTTCATTCAATAAAAAATATGTTAACATAAAAAAAAAACAAATTCTTTCGGAATCCCAATGCCACCAATGTAGGATAGAATTAAACTAATTGAATATCCCTCCAGACATAAGAGAGGCATTAGCAGACAATGCAAATATCCTGGATAAAATAATATATTTTCTGAAAAAATTGACTTATATAACAAAATATAATTATTACAAAAAATAAAAATATAAAAAAATAAAATAAAATAATTATTAAAATAAAAGATGTGTATATATATATATATATATATATATATATATATATATATATATATATATATATATATATATATATATATATATATATATATATATATTATAGATATCTGTGTGTATGCATGTATGTAAATCTGTTCTTGTGTGTATATATGTGCGTATATCTTCAGCAATAAAATTCATGTAAATAAAAGATGTTTCTATACTAGTAAATACACTAAAAAAAAAAAGAAAAAAAGTTAACCATAAGTGTATGTTTTCCGAGAAAAAACAAACACTAGCGTGATGTGACACGAGTGAGATCGGGCAATGATGCTTTGGAAGTTTTTTGCCCTAAAGTCCAATCAAACCAACCAACCAACCTTTCGGAATCGGATCATACTTCTATACTCAAACATGGGTGTATATAAGGGGGGAGCAGAGGGGGCTGCAGACCCCACCGGAATTTTGTTTTGGTGAAAACATTTCATGTAAAAGCCCTGGTCTACTAGCTGTCCAGAGGACCTTAAAACCCACCACTTTACACTAAAATATTTAAAGTTTTCTCTACACCCCAAATGCCTAAGGCCTCCCAGACCCCCCCCCCCCCCCAAATTATTTTCCATATACGGTAGTGTATTCAAATAAACCGTTTTATCGGGATTGATTTGATCATCTCCTAGAGTTTAGTTACTTGGATCTGAATTACCCTGTATAAACTACGTGGAAAAAAAAAATATAATTTTTCTTTAGAAATATATTAATGACATAATAAAATATGCGTTATATATTTCCATAAACACTTTCTGTCTTGATAAAATAATATATTATAGATAACAAGATAATAAGCGGTAATTAATATTTGCTCCATGATATTGCGTGAAGGAATTACCTTGGAAATTATCATGACGGAGATAGAATTACAATTTCCCTAATGTCTAATTGACATGCAAGGGACATTACCAGCCTGCGAATATCCACTCTCTCTAGCCATTCCTTGAAGCACTTATTGGAAATTCTGATAATGGATTCCTAGTTAACTATATTATAATTATTCTCCTTACAATTGGCTTTATATTCTCAGATATCTCAGATCAGTAATTAGCATTCTTCGAAAGTGTGTAAAACGCTTGCACTCATAAAACAATTTCTTTTAAAACTCCATCTACCCAATAGATAACAAAATTCCGTCTCGTAGGAACTGCCTCATTTTAGCGCGGCTTATCCCTAGTGTCATTTGGAATGATTGAAATAGAAAAAATTATTATTTTGGTTCGACCATTTGTGAAATACTTTTATGCCCCCAGATACGTGACAAAGGGCCAACTTCCCCTCACCTGGAAATACACCCTACATCAGGGTAGGCCAGCCCCAACAATCCACAATAATACAGACTAGAAATACTTATTTCACAGTTCAGTGCATTGAAAAATATCAAAACGTTTCTCATTTTCTTGTCTTCTTCTACTATAATAATAATTCTACAAATAAATGAAATTTTAAACAAAAAAACAATCAATTGAAAAGTGAGCTAAACAACTACAAAAACCCGTACAAACACATTTGAAGTTTTAAGCACTTATTTCTCCGATTGACATCGCCTAATCGAAAATTTCTTCAGATCCTTTCTTGTAGAAAATTTAGTAAGCATTCGAATAGTTACCTTCCACTTACCACGATTTCCGAACCGTTTTCCAGATGTTAAGGAAAATATACGAAGTTCCCAAAACTTTTCATTTCTTTTAATAAACTATTTTATTTTAATCCTTCCGTGATTCCCAAAGTAATCAAAATTCAAACAATTTATGAAATTCGAACAGGCAGAAAATATTTCAACTGGATCCCATGATTCTAGGTACCCAAAACAATAACAATATTCAACGACTATTTTTCCAATTTGGTGGTAGATTATATTTGACTGTTGAAGTTTCCTATCGGCCCTTGAAATTGGAATGACTGAATGATTCTAACAAGCCGAACAACGAAAGCCACTAAAATCAATAAGTCCAGCTAATTACAAACCGGTTCTCCTTGATTATTTCCTCTCTCCTCATCCAACAATGATTCTAACAACCATTCGGGAATTGGAGCAAAACCAACTCTGTATTTTGGGAGTTAACTTAATCAATAGGAATTAAATTATATCTAACGAATACTGACAATAATTGAAGGGTTCGGGGCAAAATAGTGCCAAGCAACATTTTGTAACTAAAGTTATCTATAGCTGCTATTTGTTGGATATTATGTGGTTCTATCAGACTGTGATTGTGGAGTGTTGACTGCAAAAAATGTCTAAAGTGACCCGAGTGAAAAATCGTGTCGAAGTTGAAATTTTGTAATTTCAGGTCTCTAAATCAACAATATCAAATGTTATTGAGTTTTGAGCGCTTTTGGGCAGTTTTTGACCACTGTGCGGCGGCGGGAATTTTCTCATCTCGCGGCTCGTTGGAAAAATTCCTCGTTTTACCCTGGATGACCTAGATGTCGATGAGCAAAAAAAAAAAAAAAAAAAAAAAAAAAAAAAAAAAAAAAAAAAAAATCCTGGCTGATAGTCCCACATAATATCCAACATAAAGCACCTACAGCTTGGCAGTACTGGCCGACCCTTTCAATTGTACTCGGGTGGTGCCCTCCCTTTAAGGGAGGAACTCCATTTATGGCGTCAATCCATAACGCATCTTCTTTGCTTGAAAAAAAAAATCAAGGGATATTGCTAGAGATTTTCTATACTCCTGACACCATGTCAAGATAAATAAAGCATATAGATTCAGTTAGCAATATATAATTCATGTAATTGGTTTTTAAAACAACGTAACCTTAAAAACATAACATCTACTATAATATAGTGTAGTATCAAATTATGTTCTAAATACGTAGGTATTTTTTTTTTTTTTTTTTAATTTTAACTTCCATTATTTGTCCTGGTGGCAAAGATTGTTAAGGCGTGAGCAAATAACACTCCGTGCCAAGGGTCGTGGGTTCGATTTCCACTAGGGATGGTGGACTATTCTTTAGAAAATGAAAAGGCATTAGTCCTATCCTGGCGAGGAAAGGGTGGTGACCTATAGATAACCCGTCCTAAAAATCTAGTTAATTATAATGGACGTTAAGATATAAACAAATAACGTCAATTATAAATAACTCAGAAGACATGTTATCTATAGGTAACCACCTGTTGCGTTCAGCACCAAATTGCTAATGAAATATATATAGAAAATGTTGATGAGGAAATGGTGCCGAACCTAAAGGTGCCTATTATTGAGGCTAATTGATCGACAATACAGAGTGAGAAAAAAAATTGAATTATTTATTTTAGAAAACAAAATAAAAAAAATATCTCCTTGTGGAGCAGAAGCTGGTTAGTATGTTAGCGTGAATTAAAAAAAATATTAACTTATGTGCGAATAAAAAATAATGAAAATAACAAGTATGTATAGTTGGTGGTCGGGCGAATAGTGGCCGCTGAGGGTTTTTTTTAAAAAAAAGTTTATAGTCTCGCTTATCTGTGGGTGATTCTGCGTCTTCGCTGACGCCAAGTAGAAGATGGAGCTTGACGGGGCGTAGAAGAAGGTGCACCTCCAGAGGATGGATGCAGCAAGAGTAGCGTAAAGATGCTCCTAAGGGCCTCAAGCCTGTGCTGTTCCTAAGGGAGTCAAGGCTGTACTGTCTTAGGACGGTCAGCTCGCAAGTCGGAGTTAATCCGGTGGCGAGCCCGTAAGGTGCTGCTCTCACTCGAATATTGCACCGGGAGGTGGCGGACTCTGTAGGCTTGAAGGTAAATCAGCCGTCTTATCGCGAAGATAGTGTCGAGCCTAAGAGGATTTAAAGATCGACTGATAACCGCCTCAGGGTCTGTATCTCAGCTGCCACGCTATTCTCGTGTAGCTAGACGCTACAATACTTCAATACACTAATTAAATAATAGAAAATAAATAATTGATACTTTATTCTACTTGGTCTCTAACACCACCTATAGATAACATGCTATCTAGCATGCCACCCCTA
>CAMPFC010000125.1:0-12247 GCA_946811695.1 Gonocerus acuteangulatus
AAACAGTAATACAGTGGAGAAATAAAGGAATATCATTATCTATCAAGGTGGATTATTGACCTGAGAAATAATTGAAGATAAATGATGGATTATGAAGTACAATGAACAAGTAAGATTACCATCTGAAACAGTAATACAGTGGAGAAATAAAGGAATATCATTATCTATCAAGGTGGATTATTGATAACCTTCCGTAGGAAAGTAACAGATAACACTTCTACAGGTCGATAACCAATAATCACAGATTAATCCTGTTGATCTTTCTTTTTTTTTCTTTTTTTTTTCTTTTTTTTTTTATATATATATTCAAGTATTTATTTCAGCGTTGCTTTCATAAAAGAATTTTTTGAAACATTTCCTGAAATCATTTTCCCTACCTAGTAAATATTAAAATGACCCCAGTAAAATGTATTTATATATTATCAGTAAAATATTCTTTTTAGCATATTACCAAGACGTAAAGATATTCTTCAGATTTTTAATGACCCCAGTTAATAGCTAACAGTAAAAAACTATTTTAGAGCAAGAATAGAGGTGTTTTTTGTGTGTGTTTAACGGCTATCAACACTCGGGCTATTAACGCCGGTATTAATACATAATCTCTAAACAAACCCTTACAAATAATATGTTATAGATTTTAATAGATAAATATCTGAAAAAAAAGGAAAATTAAGCCCAAGATTTGAAGTTAACTGAAAGGAAGGCCTTCAGAGATTTTTACTACTAGAAATGATAGTTTTCAGTATTTCACAGTCATTACAAACGATCAGGATTTAATAAAAAATTACGAACTTATACTATAATAGCTAGCCAATTAGGATATTGCTAAACCAATAAATCTTTCCTACATTATGAGCAGACAAGACAGACCGACATGCAATACCCACCTAACAATAAAGCACATACTGACAGAGTGTAGACGCAGGACAAATTTTAAATTACCCCACAATTTGACTGACTTACTTTCCGATAATAGCCAGTACATTGTTGAAATCATTAAATACCTCATGCATACACATCTATACAACAACATTTGAAGTAAATATAACAAAAGCCATTTGGTGAATTGGATTTTTTGAGAAATAATCCAACAAAAAGATATTCTCTTTTTGTTGGATTAATGTAACAAAACAGACACAATACTTAACAATACACAAAATAATCAACACAAAGAACATTCAATAACACACATAATCAACAGACGGATACTTTTCTGTCAATCTTTAATTTTGAACTAAGAACAAAGCCGTGGTTTTGTCACCAAATGGTGAAAAAACTAAAATAAAATAAAATAAAAAATCTATAAGACTTTGTATTAGCGTTCGGATTAATTGAATGCGTTTTAAGTTAATAACTACTAATGAAACAATTGTTTGCAGCAGAATTAAGTTTGATTTTTATTATAACTAATTTTTTTTGTTTTAGTCTATCATCAATTACACCGAAAAAAATGTTCCTGAGTTTTTATCAAAATCGGACATTGGAGCGCGAAAAGGCACAAAACATACACATACAAACACACAGTGATTAAAAAAGTCCGAAAAGAAGCACAGCGATACCAGAAAATGCTTAAGGGAAATAAAAAGCATTTTATAAAAAACCGTCATCAACTCATTTGACCTATAAGACCTTTATGAAAAAGAAAATATTGTAAAAATAGATCATTAGTCTTCATAAATTTATAACTTCTTTCAGAGGCTTGGCCCTGAAGGGATGCGATTGGACACCAAATATTTAGTGAAACTGTAAGCTAATGTACTTACAACCAGAAGAGATACTACCTTATTCACAACTAATTATATATATATATATATATATATATATATATATATATATATATATATATATATATATACTACCTACAATTGTGGTTGGTTGGCTGGTGAAGGTTCATCATAGTAAATAGGATGCAAAGCAGGTCAAACACCTTCACTGTTTTATTCCTTTATTTTAACAAAACGTTTTCGAGGTCAGCAACTCAACCTCAGTGTCGTTATTTCGTGCGATGGTGTGCCAATACGTAACGCCAACAGAAGCTTGACTGGCTGAATTCCTACAATTGTGGTTGGTTGGCTGGTAAAGGTCCATCATAGTAAATAGGATGCAAAGCAGGTCTAACACCTTCACAGGCACACCATCACACGAAATAACGACACTGAGGATGAGGTGCTGACCTCGAAAACGTTTTGTTAAAATAAAGGAATAAAACAGTGATGGTGTTTGACCTGCTTTGCATCCTATTTACTATATATACTACCTTATTCACAACTAAATATATATATATATATATATATATATATATATATATATATATATATATATATATGGTAAGCCATTTCCACCCTAAAGGTAGGGCGGAAACATCCTAATAACTAGTAAAAAAACCATAAAGTCAACAAACTTCACGTCAACGTTATCCAAATATGTTTCTGCGCAGTTGGCTCATTATTGCGGAGAAACTCATTGAGCACAAAAATAAACTAAGGATTGTCCCTTCCCCTTTGATAACAGCAATCGAAAACACGACGGAAATTATGAAGCAGAGCTTGTCCTAGTTTTGAAACGAGGTACAAAAACACTAGTCGTGATTCTGCAAGAGAAAATATCTTGTCAAAGGGAGAAAGCGAAAAGTCTACAAGCAGAAATCATTAGATTTTGAAGGCCGTTTTCTTTAAACAATAACTCAGTAAGATAAACATTAAAAGTCCGTCACGCAGGAGCTGCATAACAAAGCACTTTCCTCAGAATTGGGTGTCGAGTGAATTCTTGAAAAACATAATTAGTTCAGAATTTATTAAGAGTACCTGTTTCAATTATTACTTTTGTAATTAATTTACTTCCAGAGTTTTGTGTATATGGGGTATTACACTACGTAAAAAATACACAAAGCTTCACATTTTCATCTACTGATCTTGATGAATAAAATATAATAATAATTACGACTGGTATCGGCAAATAACTACTTTGGCTCCGGGGTAACCCCCCCCCCCTCTCCTAATGAACCAATTTAGTTTATTTTTACAACACATTTTTCTCTTCCTTTGCCCACAACGAATACCGAGTATCGTTGAAATATAACTAAAATTACGATTGTTATTGGCAAATAACTACTTTGGCTCCGGAGTACACCCCCCCCCCCCTCCAGACCGATTTTGTTGGTTAACGAACTCGTTTAATCGTTTGCTGAGGGAATACTATGTACCACGTTTAGTGGCGAAAAAACAGAAAACTCTGGCCTGTATCGTGTTAACGGACATATATATATATATATATATATATATATATATATATATATATACATATATATATATATATATGTGTGCATATATGCATATATATATATATATATATATATATATATATATATATATATATATATAAATTTTAACTGGGGTCATTTTTGGTGTCTACTAGGTAGGATCGATAAAGGTTCGAAGAAATTTTTCAAAAATTCCGCCATGAGTGCAACCTCAATAGCTACTTTCCTTCGGAGGAAAGTGCTAAAAACACTTCAAATTTAATACTAAACAAAAGCTTTGGTTTTTTTTAACCTGTTAAACACCTTAAAAGTGTCTGCCGTATTTACTATTATTGTAAAATTGCTTTATTTTTACATTAATGTTTGTTGGTTTCTAAATAAAATAAAAAATTGTTGGGCAATATTTTTTTTGTATCTTTCTCCTATGCGCAGTAGCTGGTGTTTCATGGTAAGTCTAGCCAACACATACTTACCTTCTTATCTACCTAGAGCTGTAATGTAAGAGGTACATTACAGCAAAATTTCAAGGTGTATAAAACACTTCATTAAATTTTAAGAGCATTACCAGCTCTTCAACTATTAAAAAATATCTGACGTTTTGTTTCTCCTAACCGAATTCGAACCATAGCATTTGGCTGTGTAAAACATAATACATCGATTATACAAGTATTCTGCAGCATCAACTTAAATTAAAGGTAGATGAATACAGTTTTAAAACGAAACACAATATTAGAAAGGTAAAAATATAAGTTAAATGAATAAATATGTGTGCTAAGTGGATCACGGATGTGCACATGAAGTATAATGATTTTTAGGAAAAATAAAACACATAAAAGATACCAAACGACTGAACTCTTGCAAATCTACACCATCTCAACAGGAAATGATATCCTCTGAGTTTTTTTTTTGGGGGGGGGGGGCTCGAACCTACCATCTCCGACATTTGAATCTAAGACGTTAGCCACTAGACCACGGGAGACCCTCTGAGTATATTCCTCGATAGTTGATAAGTTCATGCAAAAACCCCTCCGAACAGCCCAACAACCTAAGAGTACTTCTACTAACCTCCACTCGTAAATATCCAATACAGCCCCTAGCTGACCACCAACGAAGCTAGCTGCGGCCTGATGTTCGGGGCCACCACATCCGCGTGTGGTCAGCTAGGACTCGGGGTGAAGGGAGCAGGATTGAATTAGATGATATTCTACCACCTTCTGGAGAATGGTAATGGGTTTTCAATCTTATTAAAGCAACCTTTATAGATGTAGAGAGAAAGGAAGGACTTTGCCTGGAGAACCTTAGGAAATGAAATTAAAATTAATTGAGGCAGAAAATATCCAATATATATTTGTACATTTCGTCCGTGTGGAATAGAGACTTCTCCCACACACACGCGCGCGCTCGTACACGCAAACACACAAATATCTTCTAAACTAAGTGATATTATTTCTTTAATGATTAAATCTAAATTTCGAGGAGGGGGCTCCATCCCCCCTCAGGATCCCATTATATTCGCCCATATACTATAGCCCGATGCCTCTATCTTCCTTGAATTGTTCAAGTTTCTATATATGTAGATGTAATAGAAAACCAAAATACATTTGAATTCAATAGGCCTATATTTAATGTTTCTTGTATTGTTATTATTCCAATGAGAAACTGTTTTCAACCTTAAGATAAACATGTTGAATTCAATTAACATAAATTTAACAGAAGATATATATATATATATATATATATATATATATATATATATATATATATATATATATATAGCCAACGGCCATAGCCACGTTGAATACACCGGTTCCCGTAGATCACCGAAGTTCAGCAACGTCGGGCGTGTTCAGTACCTGAATGGGTGACCGACCACGTGCATTATAAAAGGGTGGCAACCTATAGATAGCCCGGCGCTAATGGCCAATATTGGATATATATATATATATATATATATATATATATACACGTGACTATTATTCATAATACTGAGTTGATCATGGGTGTAATCATAGAATTTAGGAAGCATTATAAACGTGGTTCCTTCCTCTCTCCTATAGATCACAAAAATAGGAGAGAGGAAGGAACCACGTTTATAATGCTTCCTAAATTCTATGATTACACGCATGATCACAAAAATCTCTAGAAGCTTCATTACACTATGTTTAGTCTAGAAGTAGAATAAACTATATAAACATAGTGTAATGTATATTTGTATAATTTGATGTATATATATAATAATGATGATGTATATATTGTTGATGTATGTATGTATGTATATATGTGTAATGTTTGTTCTGAGCAAGTCGCTATAGTTGCGAAAAGCTCATAAAATAAATATAAAAAAAAAATAAAAAAAAATAAAAAGATCACAAAAATAATAGTCGTTCAAATTTATGCGTGTATATTTCCCGGGGGGGGGTGGCCCTTATTTTTCAACTTTCTAAAAGTTTACCTCCCACCCCCCTATCTTGTTCCAATCAACAAAATAACGATCTGTGCAAAATTTTAGATAAATCGAACAACTCCACGGCGACCCGCAATGGCCTTGAAATATTGACATTTTCGTCCGAAAGTAATTTTTTCAGATAATTTTTTTTTAAGTTATTTTATTTTTTAATCACTATTGATCAGGTAAGCACTAGTAATGGACATTAAATTAGTCGTGCTCTTGTTAATATTAGATAAAATGATAAACAATCAAGTCTGTTCCTGCTTCCAGAAAACGCACGGGAAGAACGGAGTATCGTTTCGAGTACCAGGAGCTGTAAGGGTACGTTCATGGTGAGGATTCATTCTGCGATGCTACGATAGCTACTCCCATGAGCGCTGCCCCCATGTATTCTACATCGATGGAGGGTGTTGATGCTGACTCACCATTGCATTGGTTCTTGATGGGAGTAAAGTAACCTTCAACAGTGAATTAGCTTTTGTTTATGAAAAAGCTCTGCTTATGTTAGTGAGAAAAAATGAGCCTTTACAATTAGTTCGCGATGTTCCTGACAAAGAAAAAGGGATTGGTTTCTTTCTCGGAAAAATTAATGGAATCCTATTAATTTTAGCGAGTTGGATAGACTAGAGTCGCTTAAATTAATATAATTCTATTAATTGCGAGTTGGATTGGCTAGAGTTTTCTCATATCTTCTTGAGCGAGTGGAGCGTAGCGTAGCGATCGGAAACGCATATCATGTATTGCTTAATAAATGTAAAAGATCCAAAAAAGAGAGAGAGAAAAGGAATAAAATATGTTTGTTTACAAATATCGTTGTTTGTTATCCTTCATAACCTGCAAAACAGTCAACTTTAATGCTTAATAACTTTTTTCATAGTTGAGAGAATTGATTACTTGCCATTATCTAATATGAATTATAACCGTAGATAACGAGTCAAGTAGTAAAAGATAACCAGCAATGAACCTGTAAGCTAATCAGTAAGCTTATCAGCGAGTACGAGTAACTGTTATAAATCACTTAACTATATAAATACTTCAAAAGTAACTGGATGTAGTCTTCGCAAAAAGACCCAATTTTCTTTCATCTCGACAACGAAATAACCAAAAAAGAATAATCACACAAGATGAAGTAATGAGAGAGGGTAGGTGACCTGCGCACTAGAGTCCTTTTGAAGGAACCAATCACAGTCAGGCCCACATCGCGGCTTCCCTCCTCACTGCGAGGAGAAAACAAAATATTTGTTTTTCCCCGCGGTCACTGCGCGAGTGCGAGAATAGCATCGGAAGTAAGGATCCTCACTATGAACACTCCCACCTTAATACATGTGTTTGTTTTACATCGGGGCAGCGCTCATCGGAGTAGCTATCGTAGCATCGCAGAATGAATCCTCACCATGAACGTACCCTAAGTCATGCTAGGTGGATGGCTAAGGCGATTTATCCATTCAAAATGTACCTGTTCCAAAATAAATTCCTGTTATCTCATAGCGAGAAATATTCCTAAAGAAGAACATGTATTTTTCTTGCGCGAGGGTACGTTCGAGCCTGGTTTCTATCATAAGACCCTTGTGAAGCACCAGACTTAAAAACGGCCGACCCCCTTCCTTTTGGGGCTAGACTTTCTATTCATTCATCAATTGATACATTATCAGGATATTGATTCAAAAATTAGTAAGGCTGCTGCAAAAAACGTTTTTCCAATCATCTCTGGTTTGTAGTTCCCGAAACCGTGGCTTTACCCTTATTTGATGAAAATTGTCCAACTGCGGTTAAGGCAAATATATCTCAAGTTATGCTGGAAGCAGACAATGCTTAAGAAGAGGAAGAAGAAAAAAATCAACTGAATAGGTAAGTTCTCCACCAAAATGATTTTTCTTCCTCCAAAAAAATCGATTTTTTCATATTGTTTTGCAGATCGTTGCCGGGGGGCGCAAAAAATACCCGACTGTTACTAAATCCTCCCTTAGAAAATCATAATGTTCAATATTTGTATTTTTTTATTGTTCACATTATGCCTTGTTTCTATAGAAATATTTGTTTCAAATAAAAATGCGGTTGTCTTATATAAGTTGTGTGCATTATTAAAAACCTTATATTTTTTAATATTTTCATGTTATCTCTGCAATTTTTAGATTTAAATTTCTAGATTTATGATTCAGAATGATTGTAAGCAATTTCTTGGGTAGACTAGATGTATCTAAATAAATTACAATAAGAAATGGTTTGAGATAGAGAACAGTATACCCCTGGTGATGGAGATAGTTAGCCGTTGCAGAGATACGAAGACAAGGTATAGTTGGGATTCGGCTAGGAGAAAAACGTCAGAAATCTGTATTTCGACGTTTCCAATGTGCAGTCGAAACGTCCAAATACAGATTTCTTCCTGAAAGTCTGACGTTTTTTTCTCCTAGCCGAATCCCAACTATACCTTGTCTTCAGTATATCCCTGTTTTAACGGAATTATTCGTTGCGTGTGCTACGTTTCGTTTGAGGGTTGCCTAGCTGATGTCCGATTCCGCTAGAATTTTTCATAGCTAGTTTTTTTTGTTAATTAGAACAGAATTGGGGAGTGGGAGTAGAAAAATTTTAACTTAAAAAAATCCCTATAGCTAAGGGCCACCTTAGTGCATTAGTAAAATTCTCATATTTTTTTTTTTAAATTTGTACATGTTATTCCAAAACTTATTAGAATCGACTTTTGTTTCAGAATGATTTTAAACAATTTCTCGGGTCGCATGTAATGTAACTACGTAAATGTTTTTTGAGAAAATGATTGATATAGAACAGAATACAATATAATTTTTAACGGAATTAATCGCTGCGCATACTATGTTTCAATTTCAAACCATTTGCGGGTCGCCTAGCAGTTTTCCGATTGCCCTGAAATTTTGCACGGCTTGTTTTTTTGTTGATTGTAATCGAAATTGGTGAGGGGGGGAGCAGCAACATTTAGACTTTCAAAAAAACGTCCCTATAGCTAAGGGCCACCCTAGTGTATATAAATGTATATACATATATATGTATATGTATATATATATATATATATATATATATATATATGTATGTATATATACACACACATACACACATATACATACATACATTTGGCTATAACTTGTGCATTTGGTACAAAAATACTTTGTGATATTTGAAATGTTACGTTCATTTTCCGGCAGAATCATTTTTTTTTTTTTTTTTTTTTTTTTTTTTTTTTTTTTTTTTTTTTGCGTACCTAATACATGTGAAAAATATGGTAACGCTTTCGTTTTTGTGTTAATAGGCTACGAGGTACACGTGTTTTAAGTAATGTGCATGGAGGCTCTAATTAATCTATTTTAAGGCCACATCTCAAACATCTCGGGGAAAATGGGGGAAAGAAATAGATTTTCTGATGATTTTCAAATATATTGTTATATATCTTGAAACCGCTTATTTAATTTCCTACAAATAAGTTTCCTTCAGTATCCAAATACTTTGATAGAGCCATCTCATTCAGAGTATCTCATTCAGAGTATCTTGTTCAGAGTATCTCATTCAGAGTATCTTGTTCAGAGTATCTCATTCAGAGTATCTTGTTCAGAGTATCTCATTTAGAGAATCTTGTTCAGAGTATCTCATTCAGAGTATCTTGTTCAGAGTATCTCATTCAGAGTATCTTGTTCAGAGTATCTCATTCAGAGTATCTTGTTCAGAGTATCTCATTTAGAGAATCTTGTTCAGAGTATCTTGTTTGGCTTTGAGAATTTATGTATTTGTTGTTGATTTTCGGATATATTCAACTCGGAATCGTTTGGGAAAACGTAGTAGGTAAATTTAGGGAATCTATTTGAAAACTAAGGATATGAAGGAAATGTTGATATTTTCGGACGAGAGAGAAGATACAGATCGAGAGGAAACCCGCTAAAAGCAATAACAAATCCGTAATGTAATAAAGTTTTAGGTTTTATTTCGTTTTACTTCAACGAAAGAAGAATAACCGCAAGAAAGACAGCTCACGTCGAGCAAGCGGCTAGCCGCAAATTGAATAGAAGAAAAAAATAGACAATGAGAAAAAAACAACGTATCCTCGAATCTAGAAACCCCAGAGGAAAAAATGGATTGAACAAAATTGCTTTTTCACAAAAAAAAACTATAGATTCAGACTGTGGTAAATTATTCTTTTGCCAATTTACCTGATTGGAAATTGTACGACCACAAAATATTTTAGAAATTGCCTCTTTTATATTTGGTTTTAAAAATACCTATTCACTACTAAATTCACTTCGAAAAGAACTATAAGCATTTTTGGTTCGTTTGACTAATGACAGCATTTGATCAACCCCTCCCCCCCCCCACCGGAGTAGTACCTACAAAAAAAGAAATAACACGCCCGACAATGATTGCTATCCATGACTAATTCTCCCGCAGAGCTGTCAAGTTTCCTTGTCAGTTGACAGCTACTGCCCATGCCGTGATTAATCCTATTACATAGATGATGTGTTAAAGTCTGTAGTCACGATTAAATATTCTAATCAATCTGTTACATAAATAAAAAGATTATGATTCGTAGGAACTGCGTCGTCTTAGCGCGTTTTGGTAATTCGTGAAAATGTTAAATACTCCCCGCAAAACATTTCGATCAAAAGCAAGATTTACGCAGCACAATACGCAGGAAACTTTTATTAAAAGGTAATACAAACACGTTTCTCATTTACTTTTTTATATTTCTAATTATCTATATATGTACATTTAATTCGATCCATTATTTTGATGATCTATGGGTTCTGATATGAGATAACTTCCGGATTACGTTATGAACTTAACCTCATAAGCGGGTTCTTACCTTTGGGAGAAGAGAGGACCCGCGCTAAAATCATACCTATTACATATTCTAAGCGGAGAAAATATTAATATAAGTGAAATGTGATTACTGTTACGATTTGGTAAATATTTCGGAACACAGCGTGTGGTATTAAAGTTCTAATGCACACCATCATCAAGATACCAACACTCAGAGTAATATCAGCAGACATCAGGCCAACCCCGAGCAAGGGTTTATTCATGGCAACTTACGGCGATGTCCAATCTACACGCACGATAATAGTTACGACCAAGTATTATTTATATTAAGGAATAAATAGTTTTGGGAAGCTTAGTTCATCATATTAATGCTAGTTCCTCGGATTAAGTTGGATTTATGGAATGTACTCGGTAACGTATTCAAGTGCGTTCACTTCGGTCCGTCTTGTCACTAAACACTTGTTGGGTTGTTTACAACGATTTGACAAGGGACATCTACATCTAGTAGAATGGTGGCGGAGGGCTTACTTGTCGCTTAGTAAATAGAATCCATTCATATTCTAGTTGCACTTGCCGTCTTTACTAATACTTGTCACTTGTCACAAAGAACCTCTTTACACGTGGGTACACGTGCTTAGGTGACAAGTTAGTTGTTCTCTTTTTCGGAAGAGAGCTTTCCAAAGGAAGCTCAAAAATGATACTGTATATATATATATATATATATATACAGTGAGGTAAAATACCCGGGTATTTATTCTTCAGGGTAAATACCCAGGGTAAATACCCTGGGTATATACCCAGGGTATTTACCCAATTTCTTAAATACCCGGGTATTTAAAGTATTTAACTAAACCGCGACTCGAAGCAATCGAATATTGTAAAATGTGTGGATCTCACCAGTTTAGAGGTGCTAGCAACACTGAGAAACTATTAAAAATAAAAGTCCGTCACGCAGGAGCTGCATAACTAAGCACTTTCCTCAGAATTTGGGTAGTGTAGACTGCTTTCCAGAACAATTTGCTTAAAATATCCTACATAAATAAAATAAAAACATGAATAGTTCTCTTTTATATTTGTAATGAGTAACTGATCAATTATTAACTTGCTTCCAGAGTTATGTTTACACATGGTACCTACTACACTACGTAATAAATACAAAAAACCTCATATTATCGTATTTTGATCTAACGCAGGAACAGGATACAGTCACTCTAGTGGTAGAAAGCGCTCCTTGCGGCGGCTTTTGAACCTACGTCTGGCGGGCTTTTCTATTGAAATATATTACAAATTAAACCCCCGCTTTCCGATTGACCGATTCAGCTCATTTTTACAACACTTCTTTCTCACGAGTTACCCACGACGTATACCGCGTTTCGTTACAATACAGCAGAAATTACGACCGGTATGAGTATATTAGGAATTTGGGTCCGGAGTAAACCCCCCCCCCCTTCTAATGAACCGATTTAGTTTATTTTTACAACACATATTTACCTGTAGATTACCACTACGAATACCGAGTTTCGTCGAAATATACCAAAAATCACGGCTGGTAGTGGCGAATTGGTATTGTGGGTCCGGAGTAAACCCCCCTCCTAATGAACTGATTTAGTTTATTTTTACAACACATATTTACCTGTGGATTACCACTACGAATACCGAGTTACATATATATATATATATATATATAGATATATATATATATATATATATAAATATATATATATAAATATAATATATATATATATATATATATATATATA
>CAMPFC010000126.1:0-10492 GCA_946811695.1 Gonocerus acuteangulatus
TTATGTATTGTAGATATGAATTTGTGTAAATGTCTTCCTTCAGCTTTGATCGTACAATTTTTGCATTTATTCTTCTCTTGAGTCGAGTTTTTATAGTTTTTGGTGTAAATTTTGAGTAAGATATAGGAAAGGGGTTTTGTGTCCTTTGAAGCTGATTTTGCAAGTAAGTCGACGTTTTCGTTCCCTGATGTTGGTGTCTCTGTCCCCCAGTGTTCAAATATGGATCGTTGTTCGCGATGGAAGCTTACAAAAATGTCAACTAATCTCATTAAATGTTCACGACTAGTGAAGTTCACTTTTTCGAATTGTTGCGTGCGAATTTATTATCTGCCTCTAGTTCCGTTGAGGTTTCTGTAGCTCGGTTGGCATTTCGGACCCATTCATCTGTTGCACTAGTTTGTACTCCATTATGGGCAAGCAGCGTGAAAACTGCAACACCGGCTTTGCACGGAGTATGTGCCAGTCATATCACAATGTCTGAACTGATAACAACTGATAACACTCAGAGGGTTGCAAGCTTTTTCATGCCTCCTCGGGGGGTGGAAGGGTGGAAGCCACATTTGAGACGTGCCTCCTACACACGTCCTAATGCCGACCCAAAACCCAAAGCTTATACAATCAAACAGGACTCGGCCTCCAAACGTTTTTGCACCTTTTGAGAGACTTGTTTTTAGACATTCTTTCTTGTCCAAATATTACTGAAACTCCTCCTTTAGGTGATTATAAATAATATATTTTTATGTTTGATGTTATTTTTCGTCGCTGGGATAGTATTTTTGGATGGAACGGCATTTCTCTCCAGCGGTGGTACTCCTCGGTGGTAGCCAAGTTTCCCTTGGCTACCACCGAGGAAGAAACAACAAACACCTGGCTGAAGAAGATGGAGATGAACCCATCGAAATATTCCAGGAAGAAGTGAGGAGGAGTACCACCGCTGGAGAGAAATGCCGTTCCATCCAAAAATATATTTTTAGTCAACTGCTAAATACCAAAAGAGGTTCACATAACATCCACATACAATTATTATATTAGGTAAACAAATATATAAAGAAAACTGAGGATACAAAGCGAAAAAAAGAACATAAGATTGAAAGACCAAAAAGTATTGAAAATAATTTTTTAATTGAAAAAAAACTATTTAATACTAATATCTAATAAAACGAATGCGATTAAAGAAATAAAAAATATATATAATATGAAAAATTAAAAAAATAATCAATTTAAGACATCAATGTACTGCAGTAGACGAACAGGCTAAACTAGGAACTCGACGACCAGCACCAGACGTACATTACATGACATACCATGATCTTCAAGCCTTATGTAAGAGATTCAAAACAGATAAATGGGAAGAATCTTGATACAACTCGCAAGACAACAAGCTTCGGGAAATCAAGCACACTGTACAGGAATGGTCATCCAGTAAAAGACCAAATAGACGAGAAGAAGTGGTTTTAAGCTGTCTAAGGATTGGCCATTCACGACTTACACAGTCCTACATTATGACATGACAAGACAAGACAGACCGACATGTACATACTGCAATACTTACCTAACTGTAAAGCACATACTGACAGAGTATAGACTCAGGACAAAATTGAAATTACCCTACAATTCGACTAACTTACTTTCCGAAAATAGCCAGCAGAGATGGGCATAATTTTATTTATAAATAAAAATACGAATTTATTCGTACTCCATATATTTGTGAATACGAATATAAATAAATTTGTATTCATAAGTGTGAATACGAATTTATTTTTATTCACATATATTAAATATAAAACTAAAAATAAAATTTTATTCGCAAATATTTCTGCGAATACAAATAAATTCACAGAAAAAATTGTAAAAATCACAAAAAATATGAATATTTACAAAAAATCAAGTAATTCCAAAAAAAATCACATTAAAATATACGAATACAAATTTATTCACATTATAATTTGTGAATAAAAATTTATTCACAATAAAATTCACAAATAAATCATGAATTTATTCGTATTATGGTGATATTACGAGATTTATTGAAGGTGATTTTTTTTTTTTTTTTTTTTTTTTTTTTTTTTTTTAAGGCGTTTAACGTCTAGGTTATTAGCGCCTATATTTTTTGTTTACCCCGAGTCCACCGCGGGACCACCAGCCATGCTGCAGGGACACAGTTGGTCATCTGTACCTCCATCAAAAAAAAAGAAGAAAAAAAAATCACCTTGAATAACTTTCGTAATATCATCTTAATACGAATAAATTCATAATTTATTTGCGAATTTTGTTGTGAATAAATTTTTATTCACAAATTATAATGTGAATAAATTTTTATTCGTATATTTTAATGTGATTTTTTTTGTAATCACTTGATTTTTTGTAAATATTCACATTTTTGGTGATTATTTACAATTTTCCCATTGGCCCATACAATTGGCCCATCTCTGATAGCCAGTACATTGTTGAAATTATTAAATACCTCATGCATACACATTTATACAACAACATTTGAAACAGTAAAAATAACAACAGCCATTTGGTGAATTGGAATTTTTGGGAATTAATCCAACAAAAAGTTATTCTTTTTTTGTTGGATTAATGTAACAAAACATACAACATACAAAACATTTAACAATGTACAAAATAATCGACAGACAGATACTTTTGTAACAGTATAGAATTTTATTCCTAAGAAAAAAGATATAGTTTTATCACCAAATGGTGAACTAAAATAAAATAAATAAATAAAGTATTATGTTTACTATTTATTGATAATGCTCTAGTCTAGTTCTAAAATTGTAATATTATATAGTCAATTAATAATAAAAACAATCATATCGCACTAGTAATTCTAAAGTTACTCAACTCAAAATAAAACTTGACTGAAAATGTGTCACTCTTGCTTATCTAGAAGGAATAGCATTAAGACAGGAAGAGTGACACAAGTGCCTTCTGATATACAAGCTCTGAAGCTAGGTACATACAGTTCTGATGGTTGATAAAGAGATATTTACCATGCCTTTCATAGTCATAACTGAAAAAACACCGATTTTCGAGTTGTGCTACTTTAAAAATACTCGAATTTTCACATTGGGCCCTGAAATGTGAAATATCCTTGCTACAGGCGGGATCGAACCTCAATCTCCCTCATGATAATCTAAGAATTTAGCCACTAGACCACGGAGAGGCCCTGATATATATGTTCTTGACAAATTAGCTCCTACATTATAAAAATATAGTCAATATCAAAATCCAATATTAGAGGGAAGTTAAAACTAAGAGAATGAGAGAAATAGAGGAGATAGTGAGAAGAGAGTTTGAATATAGAGGGAAGAGGTAATGAGGTATGGTTACAGATAACGCCAATTCCTCGTGCTGTGCCTTCTAGAAAAGCGACCATTTCTATCAAATATATTCCTCGTTTCCTGAATACTCTAAGGTTTATTCGTTCAGGAATACTAGGCACATGTCTGAAAGGGAAGAAGGGATTTCAATACGATAGTATCAAATCATCGATGAAATCACGTATCGTTCGTATCATAGACCGCAGTAAGTATGATGAGCGAGATAGTTGGTCATCGTTTCACCTGTACTTATCTATAGAAACGTACGCTAAATTATCTTCAATATGAACCTCTTACGAATAAGTAAAAATTATTTATTAATATTGTACATTTGATAAGTTAAAAGAAAAATCCAAATTCAAGAAATAACAAATAAGTTATCGGAATTGAGGAAAGAGGTGGAAAGCTAACACAAGAGTCTTATTCGCAGGAACTGCGTCATCTTAAAGCAGTTCCGTTCAAAAAATCCCAGTAAACGAATAGAAGCAGTTATTGGTAGATTTCTATACTTTTTGTAAAAATCTACTATATATTTGTCAAAAACCACTCAATCACTCACTCACTGCCTATCAGTGCCCAGCCCAAACCACTCGACAAAAAAATTTGAAATTTTGCATGGACACTCCCTTTAGAATATAAACACTCGTTAGGAAAGGTTTTTTAGATATTCAAATTTTTAAATATTTTTACAGGGGTTCGAATTTTTAGTTTTAAAGAAAGCATGCTCGACTAGACAGCATGCGTTGCTAGGACGATAACAGAACAGCTGTTACCGAACTGTATCTATTTTTAATTGCGGTTAATTTCGACTATGTTGGCAGTCCTTGAATTACTAGAAATAAACTTTCCCTCATAGAGTTTACGCACTGAGGGACAAAATCAGAATTTTAATTGAGGTTCATTTCAACTTGTCCCCCATAGAGTTTTCCTTGTGATGGTCTATCCGAGGTAATAATATCCCGAACCCCTCGCAAATAATGGGTGTGTCCGAATGACCTCTGAGAAACACAAATTTTTACTTTCATTTATTATTGATAACGAATTTTAACCTATATTGGTATAACTCCTGTTACTGGTAACCTATAGTTAACGGGTTACGTCTAGGTTATCTGTTTCTTGACACGGGTCCGGTGTGCCCCAGTGTCAAGAAACGTTATACTTTGATTACTTATCAATTGATGAACAACATATAGTATGACGGGAACCGTGCTATAATAAATTGTAAAAAAATATATAGTAGCGTTAGTTTGCTGATACATGATGTAACTCAATAAAAAAACTACTTATCTGCCGTGACGAAGCACGGGCATTCACACAGTAAGTAATACAAGATTACGCTAGAACAGGAATCTGCTTGTAGCCAAAGCAGGAATTACTCTATTCTCTGTCTCAACGTTCGATCTTGGAAACACTATAATGTTTCTCAGTTTCGTTTCTTGTTTCACTAAATCACTCATTTTACACTAAAGGGGCAATCTAAATATTGACGACAACACGCCACAAGGACGACCAAGGTGTTGACCCTTCCGCACACTGTCGATTTTATTTGTGCCCTTACTTGTTACATTATTTCTGAATAAGCACTATTTCTGCCATAACACAGAGCTGCTTACAACTTACAAATGTTTCGTCTGTATGAAGCCCGTTTCTTTTTAATCTTAATTCACACCGCAATCCATTTTGTTGTTTCTACTATCATCTTTCTTCCATTCATTTATGTATATATATATATATATATATATATATATATACTATATATAAGCAGTCGGGGAATAATTGGGATTCGGCTAGGAAAACATAAAAACAATTATTCTAAAGATCTGTATGAAGGATGTTTCGGCTACTCTTTGGTAGCCTTGGTCAGCTAAAAGATAAAACACAAATGCAGAATCAATACACAGAATAGTTAAACCAATAAAGAAATATGATATATCTACAAATACAAATCACTTATAAGAGTAAAAATAACTTTTCTCATAAGTGATTTGTATTTGTACGTCTACCATATTTCTTTATTTGTTTATCTATTCTGTTTATTAATTCTGCATTTGTGTTTTGTATTTTAGCTGACAAAGGCTACCAAAGAGTATCCGAAACCTCCTTAATACAGACTTTTACTAAAATCGTATTTATGTTTTCCTAGCCGAATCCCAATTATTCCCTGACTGCTTATCACCTAACTATCTACACCTCGTTTTTTATACATATATATGTATATATATATATATATATATATATATATATATATATATATATATATATATATATACTTCTGTTTGAATTATACCAAATTAAATTAGGATAATAGGCCTCCCAAGATAGATACATTTTTAATTTACTCCTGAAAATATAGATGTCTCTACAGCAGTAAGGACTTCTTTCTGCGACAACTCAAGCAGTATTCGAACAAGCATCTCTACATATCGTCCCTAACATGTGAAACTATCGAATATGCAAATCGGAGCAAAGCGGAGAACGAACATTCTATACAGGGTTAGACATGCGCGCCGAGGCTGAATTTTCAGACGGCGGCGCGCCGGACTAAAATGGCCGGCGGCGGCGGCGCGCGCGGCGTGGGATATTTTTTCAACCCCCAAGGGAGATTGTCAAAATTTTTAAAACAGTATATATATGTATATATATATATATATATACATATATATATATATATACATATATATGTATATATATATATATATATATATATATATATATATATATATATATACATATATATATATATATATATATATATATATATATACATATATATATATATATATATATATATTGCAAGTTGCAATGTGGCTTCACCCATCTGATTTTCCAATTTTTAAAAGTCCTTACAAAAATAACAACATAGAATTAACAATTTACACTGATGGAAGTAAGGAAGGTGAAAACGTAGGCTGTGCTTCAGTGGTATTTATTAACGACGAACCCACAGACGTACATAAATACAGACTGGGACAATACTGTACAAACATACAAGCAGAACAATACGCAGTACTTGAAAGTTTGCGACTAATAAAGACCAAATACAGACACTATAATAATGCAATTTTATACACAGACAGCAAGACGACCTTACAAAAACTGACTAATCGTTCGATACATGACTCACTAACAGAAGAAATAAGGAAACATGTAACAGAAATACAAAACATTAACATAAACATATATTTTAAGTGGATAAGAGGACACTCTGGAAATATGGGGAACGAATTAGCTGATAAAGCGGCTAAAGCTGCCGCAAAGAGTCCCCAGTTACCAGTTTGTTATGATAAGATATCGAAAAAAACACTTAAAATATATGTTACAAACTAAGACTATACAAACTTGGGAAAACCGCTGGACAAATACTAACAAAGGGACACACTTAAAGCTATTCATACCGCAAATTCAAACATATTTAACAAAAAAACAAACTATGACTGATTTTTACACAACACAACTTGTCACAGGCCATGGATCAATGAACTCTTACTTACACCGTTTCAAAATCACAAACAGAAACACTTGTCCATGCGACTTTCTTACGGAACAAACTTACCAACACTTAGTATACGACTGCCTACTACTAATACAGGAACGGACAAAATTACAAACGACAATTGTGAAACAAAACGGAGTCTGGCCATCACCAGAACAAACTCTGTTTATGTGCCATGGTTTCATTTGTTATCGTATGTTAAGGAACATATTACGCGAGTATCTGCAAGCATATAAACCCGAAACGTAACCGTTGCGGTTTTTTTTCGCGAAAATTTCGTGCTAAAACCCATGTTCCGGAAGGCGGATTCTGCTGGATAACGAACTTGACGTTTCAAATTAGACGATTTTCGTGCCAAAGTTCATCAAAATTGGACCATTTTTGAGCCTGTGAAATAGCGGACAAATATATATATATATATATATATATATATATATATATATATATATATATATATATATATATATATAATGATTACTAAATGAAGGGTATTAATTAATAATACCAAACGGGTGAAGAATAACCCTTCAAAACTTTTTCAAACTATCCATTTATTCTCCCATCACTACGTTTCGGACACCCAGGTCCATCTTCAGGCAATCTACAATAGTATATTTATTTCAGACATTACATCCTCCAAAACTATTTACTAAATTTTATTGTCATAATTTTAAACTCACCATGTCCTAGTCATACAATAACCATGTCCTAGTCATACAATAAATAAACATGATTCCTGTAAGGAACCAAGTCAAAAATTCCACCTACATCAAACACTCATTATCACAGCCATATTAGACTTTATCAAGCTTCCTAGGCCTATTATATTTGGTATAACTACAAACTAAATTAAAACATTAAAATTCAATTAGTCAAAATATATAATAAATTATGTATAACATATCACAGACAAATTGTGTAATCTCTACTTAACATTTGTTTTATTAACATATTTAATATACAATACACTGAGGTATGTAACCCAGATATTTAAACTGTGAAAGTAATCTGTTACACTGTCATCAAAAATTAATTTTATTTAATATGTCAACATAATGTTGTCCTATACCTTTAACATCTGTTTTGTAATTAATGGTTCTATTGATATTTTTAGTAATGTAAATTGATTCAGTAAATTTTCTAGCTTTATTATCACTAACAGTTTTTAAAATCTTAACATTGTCATAATCAAACTTATGCTGTTTGGTGATAGCATGATTTGCCAATGCTGTGGTATTGACATTTTTACTATTATTGCAATTATAAATGTGTTGTTTTAACCTATTTTTTAAATTTTGGGAAGTTTCCCCTATGTAACATTTATCTATGCATTGCTTGCAATTAATTTGATAAATCACATTTTGTTTATTTATACTATTTATTCTATCTTTCATATTACTTAATGCATTTGTTATTTTATTATCATTATAAAGACCAATCTTTAAATTAGTATGGTCATACTTCTTTAATCCTTTCCTTATTTTTTCAGTTAAACCAGGAATATATTTTAATTTATGAGCTATATTATTACCCATTACATTACACTGCTCTCTACTAGTATTTTCTCCATTCTCTTCAATAGTTTTGTTTAATAGTTTAAAATAATCAGTTATTAAATTAGGCTTATTATCATTGGATCTCACCTTAAATTTGCATGCTTGTGTTATTAGTTTCTCTTGTGATTCCTGTATTATGGTTGGACTACTCTTTGTATTATTACTAATTTTATTGAACCATAGTTTATTTATTAGCTTTAATGGATAAAAATTGTCCACTAGTATTTTATAAATTTTCCCTTTTATTTCTTTCAAGTATATACTATCTGTTATATTTATAGCTGTGTTAATCAAATTTTTAGCTGTATTAATTATTTGAGTTTTAGGATGATTTGAATTAAAATTTAAAATACGGGAGCTACAAATATCTTTTTTAGTCCATTTTGTTGTTATTTTATTATTTTCGAATTTAACCTCCATGTCAAGATATCTCAGTTTGTTATTCGTTGTACATTCATGGGTAAATCTTATTCTTTTATGAAAGGAATTGAACAGCTCTAATAGCTCAGGATACGTTTCTTTTATAGTTATTAGTAATAAGTCATCTATGTATTTAGTTATTAACACTGGTTTAACAGTAGTTTTGCTAAGTTGTTCATAAATCAGTTTATTTAATAGGGCGTTACTTAACACAACTGATAATCTGCCACCCATTGGCAAACCATGTACCTGTCTATAATAATCACCATTAAATTTAAAATAACCAAATAACGTACATAATTTGATACCTTCAGAATATAGCTTTTTGTTTTTAATTGGGGTATGATTTTTAATTAATTCCCAATTACTTTCTATAATTTTGATACATTCATCCACAGATATATTGGTGAATAAGGACTCTGCATCAAAACTTATTAATTCATATTCTTTATCCTTATCAAACTGAATCATATTTAATTTATTTTTTAACTCATAGGAATTTTTAATATCATAATCATATAACGTATTTAAACATTTTAATGATGAATACATGAATTTTGCCAAATTATCATTAGGTCCATTAATATTATTTATTATAGGTCTTAATAAATTTCCAGGTTTATGGAGTTTTACCAAACCATGAATCCTTGGCTCTGTATAATTGTTGGCTGCTAATCTATTTTTAGTGTATTTATCGATATAGCCATTTTTATGCAAATTCTCAACATATTTATTAATTTTACCAGCTAACTCTATACCAGGGTTTGCTCTCACCTTTTTATAAGTTGCTTTATCATCCAACAAAATATTCATTTTATTCATATATTCAGTTCTGTTCATTATTACTAATTTCTTTGTTTTGTCGGATTTAATCACAATTAACTCTTTATGATCTTTTAAAAACCTTTTAAATAATTCAAAATCTTTATTTATCTGTTTATTAAGCGCTGTTATATTGTTAGTTTTGTTACATTGTGTAATATAATTAGAAATTATATTACAAATATGATTCCTAGTACCATTAATATGGCTCTCAGTTGAGTCAATTTTGTCATAAATACTCTCAAGATCAGTGATTAACGTCACAATATCTTTATCTATATTCTTACTATCTAAACTGAAATTTTCACCCAAAGACAGAAGATTTATTACATTCACTGGTATTTTAGTTTTAGTTAAATTTTCAACCCTATCAGAAGTAATGTACAATTTATTATAATTTTCCAGTATTTTAAGCATGTTATTATCGTTTAAGTCTTTATTATTATTAATATATGAAGGCTGGACAACATTACTTGCTTTAATGGATGATATATTATCAAATTTGCTATCTAATTTTTTAACATTTATATTTAAAGCTGGTTTATTACATTTAGGCCTAATTTTCCTTTCTAATTTTTTATCCAGTCTACGCTTGTTATTATCTACCACTTTCTGGCAAATTAAATTAATTTTGTCCACTAATGTTTCTTTAAAATTTACGTTATCCAAAGAGTATTTATCTCTAACATTATTTAATACCAAATCTATTTTCTTTGAAATTAGCATCCTTAACCAGAATGCTTGCTTCATCTCCAATTTAATTATTTTATTGCTAAGACTATCACAAAAATTAACTTTGCAATTTTTAATCAGAAATTCATTAATGAACAAATTATCAATTTTTAAAATAGTATGAAAGATATGTTTAGGAC
>CAMPFC010000127.1:0-10432 GCA_946811695.1 Gonocerus acuteangulatus
TTCGTTTCTTTTACATTTCTTTTTACTTTTTTTTTTTTTTTTTTTTTTTTTTTTTTTTTTTTTTTTTTTATCTCGACTCTTTTTCCATTTTTGTTTCTATTGTATGAGCCGAAGGGAATTGGAAGGGTGTCCAATTTGCCTATAGGAGCCTTCTCTCTTCCCTCAAAAGGATTCCTCAAAGGCCGGGATTAACAATAAGACGGAAGAATCTTCAAGCTGTAGTCTGGCGTAATGAGCCTGTCTTCCAGTGTTTTTGAAATTTTAATTTACCTATCATTTTTTACAGTAGAAATTTATTTTCAGTGACCATTACTGTTTTTTTATCTTTGTCTTCCTCCTCCCTTAAAAAAAAACCCACTTTGCAAAAAAAAAATAAAAATAAAAATAAAGAGCATGCGAGGAAAGGCATGATGATAACGAAGTGATATGAGAAAAACACTTAAGTTCCTCGAATCTAACAACCTACAATCAGGTGCGTAGGTTTTACTCGTTAGTCCGTCACTCAGGAGCTGCATTACTAAGCACATCCACGGAAAATTGGTACATAAGTAGTCTTTTACATTTGTAATGGACATCTTATCCAATTATTAATTTTTATTTTATTTCTTTCCGCAATAAACCCGAAGGGGGGGGGATATATGTCAGGTGTCGGATAGATATTCTCTTGAAGGTTTACATACTGACAGAAATAGCTAGACATTTATGTCATGGATATGTATAGGACAGTTCTGGATTTGTTCTAATTTGCGATAAATTCACCAAAAGCACAAATAATCAGTGTTTACATCTGTTGGTATAGAAGTGTCGACAATACAGCTAGTTGCCAAGATATTTATCTCTGAAATTAAATTCTTCTCGTAAAAATCTGTGTTTACACCTGGTGGTATAGAAGTGTCGACACTTATAGTTCGTGATAGAAATATATATCTCAGACATAAATTGCTCATGGTTTACACTAGTCGCAATTTCTGTCTGATATAAATTTCCTGCAATAACTAGCAAGTGTAAACCCACCCTAACTAGCAAGTGTAAACCCACCCTAACTAGCAAGTGTAAACCCTCCCTAACTAGCAAGTGTAACCCCACCCTAACTAGCAAGTGTAAACCCACCCTAACTAGCAAGTGTAAACCCACCCTAACTAGCAAGTGTAAACCCACCCTAACTAGCAAGTGTAAACCCACCCTAACTAGCAAGTGTAAACCCACCCTAACTAGCAACTGTAAACCCACCCTAACTAGCAAGTGTAAACCCACCCTAACTAGCAAGTGTAAACCCACCCTAACTAGCAAGTGTAAACCCACCCTAACTAGCAAGTGTAACCCCACCCTAACTAGCAAGTGTAAACCCTCCCTAACTAGCAAGTGTAACCCCACCCTAACTAGCAAGTGTAAACCCTCCCTAACTAGCAAGTGTAACCCCACCCTAACTAGCAAGTGTAAACCCACCCTAACTAGCAAGTGTAAACCCTCCCTAACTAGCAAGTGTAAACCCACCCTAACTAGCAAGTGTAAACCCTCCCTAACTAGCAAGTGTAAACCCTCCCTAACTAGCAAGTGTAAACCCTCCCTAACTAGCAAGTGTAAACCCACCCTAACTAGCAAGTGTAAACCCTCCCTAACTAGCAAGTGTAAACCCACCCTAACTAGCAAGTGTAAACCCTCCCTAACTAGCAAGTGTAAACCCTCCCTAACTAGCAAGTGTAACCCCACCCTAACTAGCAAGTGTAAACCCTCCCTAACTAGCAAGTGTAACCCCACCCTAACTAGCAAGTGTAAACCCTCCCTAACTAGCAAGTGTAACCCCACCCTAACTAGCAAGTGTAAACCCTCCCTAACTAGCAAGTGTAACCCCACCCTAACTAGCAAGTGTAAACCCTCCCTAACTAGCAAGTGGAAACCCTCCCTAACTAGCAAGTGTAAACCCACCCTAACTAGCAAGTGTAAACCCACCCTAACTAGCAAGTGTAAACCCTCCCTAACTAGCAAGTGTAAACCCACCCTAACTAGCAAGTGTAAACCCTCCCTAACTAGCAAGTGTAAACCCACCCTAACTAGCAAGTGTAAACCCACCCTAACTAGCAAGTGTAAACCCACCCTAACTAGCAAGTGTAAACCCACCCTAACTAGCAAGTGTAAACCCTCCCTAACTAGCAAGTGTAAACCCACCCTAACTAGCAAGTGTAAACCCTCCCTAACTAGCAAGTGTAAACCCACCCTAACTAGCAAGTGTAAACCCTCCCTAACTAGCAAGTGTAAACCCACCCTAACTAGCAAGTGTAAACCCACCCTAACTAGCAAGTGTAAACCCACCCTAACTAGCAAGTGTAAACCCTCCCTAACTAGCAAGTGTAAACCCTCCCTAACTAGCAAGTGTAAACCCTCCCTAACTAGCAAGTGGAAACCCTCCCTAACTAGCAAGTGTAAACCCACCCTAACTAGCAAGTGTAAACCCACCCTAACTAGCAAGTGTAAACCCACCCTAACTAGCAAGTGTAAACCCTCCCTAACTAGCAAGTGTAAACCCACCCTAACTAGCAAGTGTAAACCCTCCCTAACTAGCAAGTGTAAACCCACCCTAACTAGCAAGTGTAAACCCTCCCTAACTAGCAAGTGTAAACCCTCCCTAACTAGCAAGTGTAAACCCACCCTAACTAGCAAGTGTAAACCCACCCTAACTAGCAAGTGTAAACCCTCCCTAACATTTAATGGAAAAATAACGAAAATTGCTGCCGGAATGGGAGAATTAGTTATTTGCGTCCGGAGTAAACCCTCCCAATGGAATGTGGTGATTTTGCTGGTCAACGAATCGTTCAATTGAATCATATATAGAGGATGTAACGTAAGGCTATATAGAGGATGTAACGTAAGGCTATATAGAGGATGTAACGTAAGGCTATATAGAGGATGTAACGTAAGGCTATATACAGGATGTAACGTAAGGCTATATAGAGGATGTAACGTAAGGCTATATACAGGATATAACGTAAGGCTATATAGAGGATGTAACGTAAGGCTATATAGAGGATGTAACGTAAGGCTATATACAGGATGTAACGTAAGGCTATATAGAGGATGTAACGTAAGGCTATATACAGGATATAACGTAAGGCTATATAGAGGATGTAACGTAAGGCTATATAGAGGATGTAACGTAAGGCTATATAGAGGATGTAACGTAAGGCTATATACAGGATATAACGTAAGGCTATATAGAGGATGTAACGTAAGGCTATATAGAGGATGTAACGTAAGGCTATATACAAGGATGTAACGTAAGGCTATATAGAGGATGTAACGTAAGGCTATATACAGGATATAACGTAAGGCTATATAGAGGATGTAACGTAAGGCTATATAGAGGATGTAACGTAAGGCTATATACAGGATGTAACGTAAGGCTATATAGAGGATGTAACGTAAGGCTATATACAGGATGTAACGTAAGGCTATATAGAGGATGTAACGTAAGGCTATATAGAGGATGTAACGTAAGGCTATATAGAGGATGTAACGTAAGGCTATATAGAGGATGTAACGTAAGGCTATATAGAGGATGTAACGTAAGGCTATATAGAGGATGTAACGTAAGGCTATATAGAGGATGTAACGTAAGGCTATATAGAGGATGTAACGTAAGGCTATATAGAGGATGTAACGTAAGGCTATATAGAGGATGTAACGTAAGGCTATATAGAGGATGTAACGTAAGGCTATATAGAGGATGTAACGTAAGGCTATATAGAGGATGTAACGTAAGGCTATATACAGGATGTAACGTAAGACTATATACAGGATGTAACGTAAGGCTATATAGAGGATGTAACGTAAGGCTATATAGAGGCTGTAACGTAAGGCTATATAGAGGATGTAACTTAAGGCTATATACAGGATGTAACGTAAGGCTATATAGAGGATGTAACGTAAGGCTATATAGAGGATGTAACGTAAGGCTATATAGAGGATGTAACGTAAGGCTATATACAGGATGTAACGTAAGGCTATATACAGGATGTAACGTAAGGCTATATAGAGGATGTAACGTAAGGCTATATAGAGGATGTAACGTAAGGCTATATAGAGGATGTAACGTAAGGCTATATAGAGGATGTAACGTAAGGCTATATAGAGGCTGTAACGTAAGGCTATATAGAGGATGTAACGTAAGGCTATATAGAGGATGTAACGTAAGGCTATATAGAGGATGTAACGTAAGGCTATATAGAGGATGTAACGTAAGGCTATATAGAGGATGTAACGTAAGGCTATATAGAGGATGTAACGTAAGGCTATATAGAGGATGTAACGTAAGGCTATATAGAGGATGTAACGTAAGGCTATATAGAGGATGTAACGTAAGGCTATATAGAGGATGTAACGTAAGGCTATATAGAGGATGTAACGTAAGGCTATATACAGGACGTAACGTAAGGCTATATACAGGACGTAACGTAAGGCTATATAGAGGATGTAACGTAAGGCTATATACAGGACGTAACGTAAGGCTATATACAGGATGTAACGTAAGGCTATATACAGGATGTAACGTAAGGCTATATAGAGGATGTAACGAAAGGCTATATAGAGGATGTAACGTAAGGCTATATACAGGATGTAACGTAAGGCTATATAGAGGATGTAACGTAAGGCTATATACAGGATGTAACGTAAGGCTATATACAGGATGTAACGTAAGGCTATATACAGGATGTAACGTAAGGCTATATACAGGATGTAACGTAAGGCTATATAGAGGATGTAACGTAAGGCTATATAGAGGATGTAACGTAAGGCTATATAGAGGATGTAACGTAAGGCTATATAGAGGATGTAACGTAAGGCTATATAGAGGATGTAACGTAAGGCTATATAGAGGATGTAACGTAAGGCTATATAGAGGATGTAACGTAAGGCTATATAGAGGATGTAACGTAAGGCTATATAGAGGATGTAACGTAAGGCTATATAGAGGATGTAACGTAAGGCTATATAGAGGATGTAACGTAAGGCTATATAGAGGATGTAACGTAAGGCTATATACAGGATGTAACGTAAGGCTATATACAGGATGTAACGTAAGTGGTGACGAATACTTAAGCAGGGGATAGTAGAAACCAAGGGGAACACAAATGGCCCTTCGGGCTGAGGGTCAATTCCCAACAGGAAAGGTGGAAATTTAAAATTTGGTTTGTTTATTTTAGGTTAACTTCGTTTTTTTTTTTAATAGACAGCAATAACTAAATATCTGTTTGAGATATTTAATTCTAAATTGCAGCGTCGTAAACTAAACAAAATTTGCTTAATGAACAAGTAGACTTCGTTAATTTAAAACCAGTAAAAAGGGTCGCAGTTTAAATTTCATCCTTTTTTGGGGGGTAAATTATGGGTTATTTTAGGAAAATTTTCTTTTTTCATGAGCTTTAAGAATATAATAATTACTCGTATTATTTGGTAAAATTATAGTGAAATGAACTATTTATTAATAAAATACACTGACTATTAACACAAAACTGATTTTTTTTTTTTTTTTTTTTTTTTTTTTTTTTTTTTTTTTTCTTTTTTTTTACGGCGCATCGAAATCAAGCCCATTAGCGTCTATTTTGCTGTTTATCGATAATTTTCAATATTTCCTCCACCCTGGGCAAGACATTCTCGTTACAAAAAGACACGTCGATTAAGCACTCATCTATTTCTGAATCAGCGCACTACTTTTAAACCTTTACCGTTGCAGAAACCTTACACGAAAACTATATCGGCAAGAGATTGAATTTCAGTAATTGGTTTCTTAAAAAAATTCGCAATGGCAATTTTTTTCCATCGGAAATTTAAATAAGTAAATACAAAACATTAAATTGTTTTTCTTATTTTTCTTAAACTGTTTTATTTTCAAATACATTATCCAACTATAAGCAATTAAAAAATAACAAGGAATAAAAAACAGACAAAAAGAACAGTTCGAATAAGCGAAATCAATTACTTTAAAGTTTTAAGCACTTATTTCTCCGATTGACATCGCCTAATCAAAACTTTCATTAGTACCTTTTTTTAGAGCATTTAGTAAGCTTTCTAATGGTATTCTTCCGTTTAACAAGATTCTCAACCTTTTTCGAGAAATTAAGGAAAGTAAACAAAGTTACTAAAACTTTTTATGTCTGTTAATAAAATATGTTATTCTAACCCTTCCTTAACTCCAAACGTAACCAAAATTTCAACATATTAGTTTTAACGAAAGTAGAACATGCAGAAAATGTTTCAACTGAATCCCATGATTCTAAGTACCCAAACCAAAAACGGTATTCAAAAACTATTTTTCCAATTTTCTCGAAGCTAATCGCCTTGAAAATGGTTTCATTCGTTTTCCTACCCCAAGAAGCATATAAAACGAGTACTTGCAAGCTTATGAACTCAAAAACGTAAGCGTTACGATTTTTATTGCGCGAATTTCGCACCAAACGCCATCTTCCAGTAGTCGGATTTTGCTGGCTAACGAACTTGACCTTTCAAATTAGACGAAAGATTTTTGTACCAAATTTCATCAAAATCGGACCATTCGTCTGGGAGCTACAGAGCGAACAGACAAATATATATATATATATATATATATATATATATATATATATACATATACAAATTTGAACCACCGTTATTTTTGGTCTCTAGGGGTTCTGAAACGCGAAATTTTCTAGTCGGCACTTCCGGATTGTTTCATTGTATCAACCTTATAAGCGGGATTCCTCCCTATGGGGGAGGGAGGAACCGCGCTAAAAATGAAAATTTGTTTCGTTTCTTGTTTTGCGATTTGCTCCAAAACTTTTGGTCTTCTACACGCTCCTGAAGTTTTGCGATTTAAAATCATATATGGGGGGGTGTGTCGCCCCCCTGACACCCTGTATATAAATTTTAACGGGGGCCATTTTCGGTGTCTACTTGGTTGGTTCCATATAGATTTGAAGATATTTTTCAAAAGTTCCGTCATGAGTGCAACCTAAATAGCTACTTTCGTACGGTGGAAAGTGCTAAAACGCGCTGGCTGTTAACTTATTGCCAAACACACACACACACACACACAAATACATAAATATTTACATATATATGCTTGTGGATATAGAAATATATTTATTTTAACGGTGATAATTTTCAGAATCTGGTAGGTGGTTCGGACTTTTTCGGAAATTCTTTCTTTGAGTGCAACATCAATAGCTACGAAATGTTTTAAAAGTATTAACTATCAAATAATTGCAAGTTAACACGAACCTCAGACTAAATCATTACTTCTTATTGGAATTGCCTAAAAAGAAGGTTGTTTTGGGTTTCTTATACCTATTTAATAGAAGCCCCTAGTTGAAGAAGCACAGGGCCTCCAAGACGGAGCGAGGTAGTTCAAGAAAGACTAGGGATTGGTCCTAAACCTACAGGATTACCTGGATAATCCAGCTTCTTGTTAGTTCGCTGCAGTTTTTCCAGCTCTCCCTCCCCTAGAACCCCTAATCCCTTGCGTGCTTCCAGCCTTCTCCGATCGCTTGTTCAGGCTAACCTATATCCGCATGAAGAAAACAAAACAGTTCTGTAATTAATAATAGATTTACTGATTAGAACATTTCAGCTGGCTAATCTACTATATATTTGTCAAACACCACTCCTTCACTGACCTATCATCGCCCAGCCCAAGCCGCTCGACAGAAAATTTTGAAATTTTGCATGGGCACTCCCTATATAACGTAGACACTCACTAAGAAAGGATTTTTTGATATTCGAATTTTTAAGTATTTTAAAAGGGGTTTAAAGTTTGAGTTGGTTAGAGCTGGCAAGCCTAGGTAGCAAACGTTGCTAGGACGATAACAGAACAGCTGTTACCGTACATTATCTATTTCATAGTATTATTTTTAATTGAGGTTAATTTCCACTATGATGGCAGTCCTTGAATTACTAGAAATAAACTGTCACTCATAGAGTTTTAATTGCGTTTCTTTTCTACCTGTTCCCGTCAGATAGGCTTGCCATATTTTTGGAGAGTTAAACCGAGACACATTAATATGGGATGGGCATACCAGGGGGGTTGGGAATAAAAACAGTACAAATTATAAGCAAAATGGTGAGTTTTAAACCTAGCAAGTAACGGGAAGGAGGGATCCTGAACTGTTAGTCTACCCAAACCTTAAAAATAAGAACGGAAATTTTTTTGCTACTTGATTTTCTTAAAAAAATCTCTCGGCCAAATAGTAGTGTCTGGCAGCTGGCAGCGCTGAGCAGGTAGTTCCAGCGTTTTACAGTTAGATTACTTCTCATATCTTTGCCACTGTCAGCAGTAGTAAAAATGTTGATTGTAGAAAAGTAACCGAATTATAAAAGATTCTTATAAACATGAATTCATTACTTTTTACATCTTACAGCCTTTTCCGAGACATTGATAAAACCGGGCGGGACACCGAAACAATTGCAAAATACCGGGACAGTCCCGGTCAAACCGTGATTTATGGTAAGCCTATCCTTAGAGTTTTCTAGGTGAGGCAATAATATCCGGAACCCTTGCACAGCCTTCTCGCCTATAAACTTGGTAATACTCGTAAATATAATGGGTGTTTCCAAATAACGTTTTGGAAACATAAACTTTTAAATTTTAACGCCCATTGAATAACAGTTCAACGTCATAGTATGACGGGAACCGTGCTATAATAAACTGCAAAAAATTGTATAGTAGCGTTAATTTTACTGAAACATTATTTAACGCAATAAAATAACTACTTATCTGCCGTGACGAAGCACGGGTATTCAGCTAGTTGTAATATATAAACATGCTGCGAGTTTTTGTAGCCAAGATTGTAACATTTTAAAGGATTGTAGCTGACAATGTTTTTGTTGCCAAGATTGTAACATTTTAAAGGACTGTAGCTGGCAATGTTTTTGTAGCCAAGATTGTAACATTTTAAAGGATTGTAGCTGACAATGTTTTTGTAGCCTAGATTGTAACATTTTAAAGGATTGTAGCTGACAATGTTTTTGTAGCCTAGATTGTAACATTTTAAAGGATTGTAGCTGACAATGTTTTTGTAGCCAAGATTGTAACATTTTAAAGGACTGTAGCTGGCAATGTTTTTGTAGCCAAGATTGTAACATTTTAAAGGATTGTAGCTGACAATGTTTTTGTAGCCTAGATTGTAACATTTTAAAGGATTGTAGCTGACAATGTTTTTGTTGCCAAGATTGTAACATTTTAAAGGATTGTAGCTGACAATGTTTTTGTAGCCAAGATTGTAACATTTTAAAGGATTGTAGCTGACAATGTTTTTGTAGCCAAGATTGTAACATTTTAAAGGATTGTAGCTGACAATGTTTTTGTAGCCAAGATTGTAACATTTTAAAGGATTGTAGCTGACAATGTTTTTGTAGCCAAGATTGTAACATTTTAAAGGATTGTAGCTGACAATGTTTTTGTAGCCAAGATTGTAACATTTTAAAGGATTGTAGCTGACAATGTTTTTGTAGCCAAGATTGAAACGTTTTAAAGGATTGTAGCTGACTATGTTGCTCCCATAAATGGAGTATTGAGAAATGTCATCGTAAAAAAGACCAAGTAGTTTTTATTTATTGAACTAATAATCCATTATATAGAGGGGTGTGAGCCAACATTAATTCCTCTACAAGACTTTTTTTTCCAATATCCTAACGTATGGTGTGAGTATGTTGATACCAAGTATTCGAACACGAAAGCCGGGGAGAGAACTTTTGGCAGGCGAAGGTATAGCACTTTTTTTTCAGTTTTTCTTCACTTATTTAAAAACCGTTGATGCTGGGTAATCAAAATTCAAATAGGGACTAAAAAACATTCAATTCTGCTTCAAATGAACTGGTTGATGTCCAAATTTGGCCAGGTGAAAGTGCCGGAATCGCTAGCCAAAAAACAACAATTGGTTTCCAATTTTGCGAAATACGGCGGTGAGCCTACTTCAACGAGTTACAGCTTGGATTCAGCTTGATACACCCCCCCCCCTCCCTAAAGGTTAACTGAGCATCAATAACTGATTCCAAAAAGCAGAAAAACTTTTAAATTTGACCAATATTACAATTTTTAAGTCACTATTGAGCCAAGATGAGAATTAGTAAAATTTTCATTTGATCGCATTTTGCAAATTTAGGTTCGTTTTAGCCACAATTTACTTCTGATTCCATTATGAAAGTGTATGGGGTATACGGAGGGGAAAGGGGGATGGGGGAATCCTAAGAAATGTAGACTGATACCTGTGTCCGAGAAATTTGTATCGCCTTTTGATTAATATTTTTTTTTGTTTTTTTTTTAATTGCATTTATCTGTAAAATTATAATTTTACAGATTATAATTTTACATTTACTATAGTATTATAGTAAATGAAAATAAGAAAGAGTAATTAGGTAGTGTGTTTCTAGAGCGAACCTTGACAAGGCCAGGGAGACATTTTTC
>OX328133.1:0-15306 GCA_946811695.1 Gonocerus acuteangulatus
CTTGGGTAGCTTAAGATAAAGCGTAATATTGAAGCTATTAAGATAAGATAATCTTTCCGAGTATTTATAAAATAAAATTTATCTATTCATTGAAAATGAAGTGTTTTAAGTTAAACTATATAAACAAGAGAAAAACGGACTTTAACCGCTTTGAAAGATAGTTAGCAGCTTCTTTCAGAATTCTTCATTCTCTTTTAATTGGATTTATAAAATCATTGATTTCATTAACAATGAAAAGCCTCAACTTTGGCTTCAATTAATAAGTAAGGGGAAGCCCTAATTTTAGGTCGAAACTAAATGTAATTATTACTTCATTACTTTGAGGAAGACTTTAAAGTTCCTTCTAATTGCAAATTAGATGTTATTGTTAACTACATCCCCTAAAAAGCTCATTCTAGTATACCATTTTTTCATTCATAGTACAGACCTAAAATTAATACAATAATAAAAAAAGTGACTGTTAATGCTCATGATATTAAATTTCTAATTTTTAAAGTAATAATTATTGGGATTAAAATAGCAATTTCAATATCAAAAATCAAAAATAGAATAGCAATTAAGAAAAATTGAATAGAAAACGGTGAACGAGCTGAGGACTTAGGGTCAAATCCACATTCAAACGGTGATATTTTTTCTCGATCTTGAATTGTAGTTTTTGAGATAATAGTGCAGATGATTATTAAACTTAAAGATACAAATATTGCTAGTGAGATTGACATAATAACTTTTATTATTACTTTTCCTTATTTAAGATCTTTTGATTGGAAGTCAAAAATATTTATTTATACTAAAAAAGTAACTACCTCATCAGTAAATTGAAATGTAAAGAAAAAGTCATACTACATCAACAAAGTGTCAATATCAGGCAGCAGCTTCAAATCCAAAATGATGAGTTTTAGAGAAGTGAAACATTATGTGTCGTATTAGGCAAACTAATAAGAAGATTGTTCCAATAATTACATGTATACCATGAAATCCTGTTGCTATAAAGAATCTTGATCCGTATACGGAATCTCTAATACAAAAACTTGCTTCTATGTATTCATAAGCTTGTAAAATTGTAAAATAGATTCCTAAAGTTACTGTTAGTGTTAAAGCCTTAAGTGTTTGAGTATGTAATCCGTTTATTAATCTATGATGTGCTCATGTAACAGAAATACCTGAACATAATAAAATTATTGTATTAAGTAAAGGAATTTCTAAGGGATTAAAAGTTTTAATTCCTTTAGGTGGTCAAGTTATCCCTAATTCAATAGTAGGAGCCAAACTTCTATGGAAGAATCCTCAGAAGAATGAAATAAAGAAGAAAACTTCTGAAATAATGAATAGAATTATTCCTAATTTTAATCCTTCAGTTACTTTAATTGTATGTTTTCCTTGAAAGGTTCTTTCTCGTACAATGTCTCGTCATCACTGATATATAGTTAATAATAAGATTGTTACTCCTAAGTAAAATAAATATATTTCATTTTTATGGAATCATAATACTATTCCGGATGTTAATGTTATTGCTCCAATTGATCCTGTTAAGGGTCAAGGTCTTGGGTCTACTAAATGATAAGGATGATTACTATGGGTTTTCATCTATATAATTTCTCTAGAATATAATGTTCTTAAAACGGAGAATACATAGGCTTGAATTAATGACACTGCTGTTTCAAATAATATTAAAATAATTTGTATTATTAAAATTAAAGGAATAATTAATTCTCTACAATTAGTTGAATTATTCCCAAGTAATCTCATTAATAAATGTCCTGCAATTATATTTGCTGTTAAACGAACTGCTAGGGATCCTGGTCGAATTAAGTTTCTAATTGTTTCAATGATTACTATAAAAGGTATTAATACAGCAGGAGTTCCAGCTGGGATTAAGTGAGCAAATATTCTATTAGTTATATTTATTCAACCGTAAAGTATTAGTGATAGTCATAAGGGTAAAGCTATAGTTAGTGTAAATACTAGATGGCTTGATCTAGTAAAAATATAGGGTAATAGACCTATAATATTATTAATTAGAATAAATATAAAAAGTGAAATTATAATTAATGTTATTCCTTTACTATTAGATCCTAACAATATTTTAAATTCTTCATTTAATTTATTAATAATTGATCTAAGAAGAATTCTTACTCGATTGGGCAATATTCAGTAAGATAAAGGGATTAATAAAAAACAGCTAATGGTTCTCAATCAATTTAATGATAGATAAATAGAAGTTGCAGGATCAAATGATGAAAATAGGTTAGTTATCATTTTCACTTAAATTCATTCACTTGATTACTTTCTTTAGAGTTAATACTTGATTTTAAACTTTTGTTGTAAAATATAATTATAATCATAATTATTAATCTCAGGATAAATATTAAAAATAATAGTTCTCATCATAAAGGAGCCATTTGAGGTATTAAGAAATATCCTAGTGACAATTTTAACTTGACAAGTTAATGTTTTTATTAAACTAAATTCTTTCATTAAGAGTAATTGTGATTTTACTATAAATTGGTTTAAGAGACCAATGCTTGACTTTTCAGCCACTTAATGAATTAGAATTTAGTCATTTAATAAAGTTTCTAGTAGGAACACTTTCAATAACAATTGGTATAAATCTATGGTTTGCTCCACAAATTTCTGAGCATTGTCCATATAGAAGTCCTGGTCGGGAGATACTAAATCTACCTTGATTTAATCGTCCAGGAATAGCATCAATTTTAATTCCTAGAGCAGGCACTGCTCATGAATGGAGAACATCAGCAGCTGTTACTAAAACTCGAATTTGTGTATTTATAGGTAAAACAACTCGATTATCAACATCTAATAGACGGAATTCATTATTATTTAAGTCGTTAGTTGGTTTTATATAGGAATCAAATTCAATATTGTTAAAATCTGAATATTCATATCTTCAATATCATTGATGACCTACAGATTTTAATGTTAATATTGGATTATTAACTTCATCAATTAAGTATAATAAATGAAGGGAAGGTAAAGCAATAAAAATAAGAGTTACAGCTGGTATTATAGTTCAAATAAATTCAATAGTCTGACCTTCAAGTAATGTGCGATTGATAAATTTATTTCTTATTATTCTAATTATAATATAAGATACTAAAATTGTAATTATTAATAAAATTATTATAGTATGATCATGAAAGAAAATTAATTGTTCTATTAAAGGGGAAGCTGCATCTTGTAAGCCTAAATTACCTCATGTTGCCATTTCTAATAAAAGACTAATCTTTATATATGAAGCTTAAATTCATTGCACTATTCTGCCACATTAGAAATTAGTTAAAATTGGTAATTCAGTATAAGAGTGTTCAGCAGGTGGAGTATTTTGTAATCATTCAATTCTTGAAGTTATATTATGTCTAAAGATTACAGCTCGTTTAGAAACAATTCTTTCTCAAATAATTAAAATAAATATAATGATACTAATTATTGATAGTGTAGATCCAATTGAAGAAACAATATTTCAAGTAGTATAACAATCAGGATAATCTGAATAACGACGAGGTATACCTCTTAGTCCTAAAAAGTGTTGAGGAAAAAATGTTAAGTTTACACCAATAAATATTGAAAAGAACTGGATTTTTAATCAATTGGTTTTTATCGTTAATCCAGTAAATAAAGGATATCATTGAATAAATCTCCCTATAATAGCAAAAACTGCTCCTATGGATAAAACATAGTGGAAATGGGCTACTACATAATAAGTATCATGAAGAACAATATCAATAGATGAATTAGCTAAGATTACCCCAGTTAAACCCCCGATAGTAAACAGGAAAACGAATCCTAAGGATCATAAAGTAGCAGCTGAAAAATTTAGTTTTACACCATGAAGAGTTGCTAGTCATCTAAAAATCTTAATTCCTGTAGGTACGGCAATAATCATTGTAGCTGAAGTAAAGTAAGCCCGTGTATCTACATCTATCCCCACTGTAAATATATGATGAGCTCAAACAATAAATCCTAATAATCCAATTGCTATTATGGCATAAATCATTCCTAGTGCTCCAAATGCCTCTAATTTACCTCTTTCTTGACTAATAATATGTGAAATTAAACCAAATCCTGGCAGGATTAGAATGTAAACCTCTGGGTGACCAAAAAATCAGAAAAGATGCTGATATAAAATAGGATCCCCACCCCCTGTAGGGTCAAAGAAAGAAGTATTAAAATTACGGTCTGTTAGTAATATAGTAATTGCTCCTGCTAAAACAGGTAATGATAATAATAAAAGTAGAGCGGTAATTCCTACTGATCAAACGAACAAAGGTGTCCGCTCGGCTAATATTCCTATTGGCCGTATGTTGATAATAGTAGAAATAAAATTTACTGCTCCTAAGATTGATGAAACTCCTGCTAGATGTAAAGAGAAAATAGCTAAATCTACAGATGCACCTCTATGGGATAGATTACTAGAAAGAGGAGGGTAAACAGTTCATCCTGTTCCTGCCCCTATTTCTACTAGTCTACTACTTAAAAGTAGGGTTAAAGCTGGTGGTAAAAGTCAAAATCTTATATTATTTATTCGTGGGAAAGCTATATCAGGGGCCCCAATTATTAAAGGTACAAGTCAATTTCCGAATCCACCAATTATGATAGGTATAACTATAAAAAAAATTATAATAAATGCATGAGCTGTAACAATTACATTATAAATTTGATCATCACCAATAAATGAGCCTGGTTGTCCTAATTCAATCCGAATAATTCATCTTATTGAGGATCCAATTATTCCTGATCATATTCCAAATAGAAAATATAAGGTTCCAATATCTTTATGATTAGTTGAAAATAGTCATTTATTCAAAGATAAGGTGGCTGAAGTATAGGCTATAAATTGTAAATTTATATATGGTAAAACCTCTTATCAGGCTTTATAGTCTAATAAATGATACTAGATTGCAAGTCTAAAGATGTAATAATATACTAAAGCCTATACTTTAATATATTTTTAACTTTGAAGGTTAATAGTTTACTTAACTTAAGGCTTTTAAAAAAAACCTATAGCCATAAATACAGGTAAAGTAAAATTTGTTAATAAAAATAAAAATAATAAGAATTTGTTTATTGGAGGATGATGAATTCATTTATTAATAGTCGAGTAAGATAAAATTAATCTAGTCATTAAACGTAAATAGTAAAATAAAGTTAATAATGAAAATATTAAGTTAATAACTATAATAAAATATAAACCTGAATTAATTATATTCTGAATAGTTAACCATTTAGGTAAGAATCCTAGGAAGGGGGGCAAACCTCCAATTCTTAAAAATAAGGTTACATAGGTTATATTTTCAGTTATAGAAGCTGATGAAGAATTTAATTGATTAATAAAAAAAACCTTTTTTTTTTCTATTATAATTGAAATCATAATAATTAATCTGGAATAGATAATTAGATATTTATATCATCTTCTTCTTATTGATATATATATTATTATTCAACTTAAATGATTAATAGATGAATATGCTAGGATTTTTCGTAACGAAGTTTGGTTTAATCCTCCAATACCACCAACTGCAGCTGATAAAATTACTGATATATAAATAAATCAACAGTTAGGGTTAGTGTTTCTTATTACAGTTAAAGGGGCTAATTTTTGTCAGGTTATTAAGATTATACATTCATGTCAATTTAAATTTGCTATTATTTCAGGTAATCAAAGATGGAAGGGGGCAGCTCCAACTTTAATTATTAATCCTACTATAATTATTATTTTAGTTAATTCATGAACAAATTCAATATTTGAAAAGATTAAGGAGTTAATTAAAACAGCAAATAAAAAGGTAATTCTTCCAATTCTTTGTGTAAGAAAATAAATTATTATAGCTTGAGAGGATTTTTTGTTTTTGGATTTTGAGATGAAAGGGATAAAGGATATAAGGTTAATTTCTAATCCCATTCACATCCCTAATCAGTTATTTGATCTTAAAGTAATTATAGTTCTTAAAATTAGGATAGTTAAAAATAAAATTTTGTTTGAATTTATTACCATTAAAAAGAAGAAGATTTATCTTCTATAATCAGGGTATGAACCTAATAGCTTATTTTAGCTTATCTTTTTATATATTAGTGTAAGATGCACTAAGAATTTTGATTTCTTTAGGTTTAGTTTAATTCTAAAATATATAATAAAGACAATTAAATTGTATAATCTATCCTATCAAGATAGCCCTTTAGTCAGGCACTTTATTAATCCCCATCTTTTTTCCATCTTCAGATGGGGATTATGTGTATTATATATATATAGTTAAATATATAATGCGGAGCCATTATTCTTATTTAGGGTTATCTTGTTATCTTTAAAATTTATAATTAATTTAATAAATATTAGATATTTCTATCCCCACCCCTAAATAGTATCTTAATTATTATTTATTTAATATGAGTAATGTACTAATTTAAAGTTTTTATAAATTTTATTTTAATGGGATAATCTTTAAGTTTAGGATATAGATGAATAAAATCCTTATGGGTTAAGTCTCTTAAGATACTATTTAGGGTGGGGATAGACTAGAATGGGAAGCCAGGATAGAGGAACACAGGGATAGAGAGGAGTACAAGAGTATGATGCATATATGGGACTATTTAACTATGGGGGGATAACACTATAGGGGATAGGGTGACTGAAGGGAACACGGAATACACAAGGGGACAAATAAATAAATATATGGGGGGAACTGTTAGGCATTTGGAGCGACGCAGCAAGGAGCCAGGGAACTAGGGATCAGACTAGCAAGGGACTATGTAACGGACACGATATGTAGGGGATGAGGTATATGTGACAGACTATGTAAGGGACACAACATGTAACTGGGGTAGAGTATGGTATGGACAGTATGAAAATAATTTATAGGCGGAGACCGGGGAGTATATCAGGGTTAGTAGGGGATACATGGGGGTAGGAGGGATGGGCCGAGTTGGTTCTGGTAATTAGAGGTGTTATATATTAATATAAATGAGATTGATCCTGTCTTTTGTTTATAATGATTGGTTATTAGATTATATTAGATACAAGTTTTTGCGGGGGCTAATTCTTGTCTTAAGGATAAATTTAATAGCATAATTGTAGTTTTTAATATTAAGTATTATAAATTTATATACTTAGTTAATTTATTTAGAGCTGTTTAAGGCTGTGCCAGCATACGCGGTTACACATTCAGCTCATATCAATCATTTTTGGTTAATTTAATTTTTAAATTTTTGAGTAATAATTTGTTTATTTTAAGTGAAATTTAATTTTTATTTATATTCTTTGGTTTAAGATTAATAGAAATTTGGAATTAAAACTAGGATTAGATACCCTATTATTCTAAATGTAAAAATTTTATCATAGTATTAATAGTTAAGATCTTTAAATTAAAAGGATTTGGCGGTAATTTAGTCTTTTCAGAGGAACCTGTTCTGTAATCGATAATCCACGTTTGATTTAACTTTATTTATGTTTGTATATCTCTGTCATTGAATGTTTTATTAGAAAATTTTCTAAAATTATTAATTTGGTTAATGTCAGGTCAAGGTGCAGCTATAATAAAGGTTGAAATGGGTTACATTTAATGATATTAATTAGTTTATTTAGATTGATTATTTAAGTTTTAAAAAGGATTTGAAAGTAATTTTTATTATTTTATAAAAATGATTCTGGCTCTAAATTATGTACACATCGCCCGTCACTCTCATTAATAAGGTGAGATAAGTCGTAACAAAGTAATTTTACCGGAAGGTGAAGTTAGAATTAGACAAGTTAAATTCTAGGAATGTTATTATTTACAATAATGATTAGGCTTGTGCGATTCGGCCTGGCTTGATGCAATTATAATCCAACTTTTAATTTTAATTTTGTTTTTCTTTTTAGAAATAACTTATTTATTAGTAAATATTATTGAAATTTAAAATTTATGTGATAGTTTATAGTACTGTAAAGGAATTTTTAATTTTATGTTAAAGCAATTTTTAATTTTTGTACCTTTTGTATCAGGGTTTATTAATTACAATTTAATTAGTTTAATTTTCCCGAAATTGAAAGAGATATATTTAAATGATAGTTTATGTTTTATAATAATTATGAATTTAAATATAGGGGTAATATATTATTCATTTTTAAATATCTGGTTATCTAATAAATTAATTTAATTAAGGCCATTAATATGTTGATTTATCAATTAATTTTGTTCAATTTTAATAGTTAAAATTATGGGGGATAAGCTCTATAATTGTTTTATAATTATTATTTATTAAAAATTTTGTAGGCCTAGCAACAGTCATCATTTATTTCGTTACAGTTAATTTTTATTTTTTTTTAATTTAGTAATAATTTAAATTTTTATTAGATTTTTTTTTATTTAATTTTTTATTGAATGTAATAATGATAAAATTAGTAGTTTAGAATATTTAAAATTAGGAACTCGGCAAATTTTATTTTCGCCTGTTTAACAAAAACATGTCCTATTGTGAATTAATTTTAGGTCTATCCTGCCCAGTGAATTATTTTAAATGGCCGCAGTATTTTGACTGTGCGAAGGTAGCATAATCAATTGTCTTTTAATTAAGGGCTTGTATGAATGGTTGGACGAGAAATTAACTTTCTTATTTTGATATTTATGAATTTGATTTTTTAGTTAAAAAGCTAAAATTTATTTGCAAGACGAGAAGACCCTATAGAATTTAACTATAGAATTTATATTTATTATTTAGTAAATAATTTTTATTTATAATAATTTAGTTTTGTTGGGGCGACAATGAAAAATAATTAACTTTCATTTATTAAAAATCATTAATTAATGTAAATTTTGATCCTTTTTTAGTGATTAAAAGACTAAATTACCTTAGGGATAACAGCGTAATTTTTTCGGAGAGTTCTTATTAATGAATAAAGTTTGCGACCTCGATGTTGGATTAGAGTGAGTTTTGGGTGCAGAAGCTCATAATTACTAAGTCTGTTCGACTTTTAAATCTTTACATGATCTGAGTTCAGACCGGCGTGAGCCAGGTTGGTTTCTATCTGCAATTTTTTTATTATATCTTAGTACGAAAGGACCAGTTATAAATAATATTTATAAAATTACTGAATTCTATTAACTATTTTGGCAGAATTGAGTGCGGTAAATTTAGAATTTATAAATGTAATTTTTATTACAAATAGTAATTTTTTTAGTTAAATATTTAATTACTTTAATTTTTATTTTAGTTGCTGTTGCATTTGTAACTTTGCTTGAACGTAAAGTTTTAGGTTATATTCAGTTGCGTAAAGGTCCTAATAGGGTAGGTTTTATAGGTCTTTTGCAACCTTTTTCTGATGGTATTAAATTATTTTTTAAGGAACAGACTTATCCTTATATATCTAATTTTATTATTTATTATTTTTCTCCTGTATTTATATTAATATTATCTTTTAGATTGTGAATATTATTTCCTCAGGTAATTAATGTTTATGGTTTTAATTTTGGGTTTTTATTTTTTTTATGTTGTACAGGAATAGGCGTTTATGGAGTTATACTATCTGGTTGATCATCTAATTCTAAATATGCTCTTTTAGGTAGTTTACGGGCTATAGCTCAAACTATTTCTTATGAAGTTAGAATAGCTATGATTATATTATGTTTTGTAATTTTTGTTTTTAGATATAATTTTTTAGATTTTATAATTTATCAATCTGGTGTTTGGTTTTTATTATTTTCTATTCCTTTATTTTTTTGTTGATTATCATCTTGTTTGGCTGAAACTAATCGGGCTCCCTTTGATTTTGCAGAGGGTGAAAGTGAATTAGTAAGAGGGTTTAATGTTGAATACAGAAGTGGGGGCTTTGCATTCATCTTTTTATCTGAATACATAAATATCATTTTTATAAGCCTTTTAACTGTAGTTTTGTTTTTGGGTTGTGATTTAACTTCTATTTTTTTCTATTTTAAAACTGTTTTTGTGATTTTTTGATTTATTTGAGTTCGAGGAACATTACCTCGGTTTCGTTATGATAAATTAATATATTTAACTTGAAAGACTTTTTTACCTATATCTATAAATTATTTTTTATTTTACTCTCTATTTATTTGTTTTATGGTGGGGGATTAGTTCATTGAGTTAAGTGATAAGTTAATAATGGAATTTAACCATTATATTTTACTTTCAAAGTAAAAGCTTGTCTAAAGCTTATTAACTATCTATTGATTTTGTCTCATAATTTAAATACTAAAGGGTTTAAGATAAAATAAGAAAAATAAGTAATTGTTAAAATTTGCCCTACAGTAATAAATGGTTCTTCAGCAGGTCGGGCTCCAATTCAAGTTAATAAAATTATTGTAGTTACAAATCTTCAGAATAATAGTTTATTTATGGGATAAAATGTTATACTTTGAAATTTTATTTTATTTGTAATTGGGATAATTACAATAATAGCAATTGATAAGATTATTGCTGAGACTCCTCCTAATTTGTTAGGAATTGATCGTAGAATGGCATATGCGAATAAAAAGTATCATTCTGGTTGAATATGTACAGGAGTAACTATAGGGTTTGCCGGGATAAAGTTTTCAGGGTCTCCAAGTAAACGTGGCTCTAATAAAATTAATAGAGTGAAAATTGTTAAGGTTAATATTATTCCTAATAAATCTTTAATTGAAAAATAAGGGTGGAAAGGAATTTTATCATAATTAGAATTTAATCCTAAGGGATTATTACTACCAGTCTGGTGTAAGAATAATAGATGAATTATTACAAGTGCAGAAATGATAAATGGTAAAAGAAAATGAAGGGTAAAGAAGCGTGTTAATGTAGCATTATTTACTCTAAATCCACCCCATAATCATTTTACAATATCATTTCCTAAATATGGAATAGCTGACAATAGATTGGTAATTACAGTAGCTCCTCATAATGATATTTGTCCTCAGGGTAATACATAGCCTAGGAATGCTGTTCCTATAATTAAGAAAAGTAAGATAATTCCTACATTTCATGTTATTATTAACTTATAAGAGCCATAATAAAGACCTCGTCCTACATGTAGATATAAACATATAAAAAATAAAGAAGCCCCATTAGCGTGTGTATTTCGTAATAATCATCCGTAATTTACATCACGGCAAATGTGTACAACACTATTAAAGGCTAATTCTACGTTAGCAGTGTAATGTATAGCTAGGAAAATTCCTGTAGTAATTTGGATTATTAAACATATACCTAATAATGACCCAAAGTTTCATCATAAAGAGATATTGGAAGGTGAAGGTAAATCAATTAAAGAACCATTAATAATTTTAAATAAGGGATGAGTTTTACGTAGAGGTTTATTCATTATTTTTTAGTGACACGTAGAGGACCTTCTGAAATATTTACAATGTAAGATACTGTAATTATAGTGAATAATAAGTATAATACTATAGTTATAGTAATTAATTTAAATTTAGTATTAAATAAGTTATTTAGTCTAATAGTCTCTACTCTTAATCTAGTCTGAATATTTAAATTTTCTTGATTAAAATCTTGTGAGTAAAATTGTAATATTACTCCTATTGTTAATATTAGAATTGAGAATATAACTAGTTTAATTGAGTTGAAGAATTTTTCATTTGATGCTACTCTAGCTATATAAATAAATAATACTAATATACCTCTTAGTATTGTAATTACGATAATATAAGAAAATCAGAATGATCCAAGAGATATTCCTGCAATTATTGAAATAATTAGGGTTTGGGCAATAATTGTTACTCCTATAGAAATAGGGTGATTAAGTCAAATAAAGATAAATGAAATCGTTAATATTATTATTAATAAGATATATATATCAGTAAATAGTTTAATTAAAATGTTAATTTTGGAGATTAGAGTTGAGAATATCTCTTTACTGAAGTTTTAAAGGTTAATCCTATCTATGATTTACAAGATCATTATTTTATTTAAACTATTAAAACTTATTAGTTTATTAAATTTTTCTATTATTTTTATATTTTTTAGAGGGGTTGTTGTTTTTTCATCAACTCGTAAACATTTACTTTTAACTCTGTTTAGATTAGAATATTTGACATTAGTTCTTTTTTTGTCATTATTTCTTGTTCTTTTAAGTTTTGGATATGAACTTTATTTTATTTTAGTATTTTTGACTTTTACTGTTTGTGAAGGGGCTTTAGGTTTAGGAGTTTTAGTTAATATAATTCGTAGACATGGAAATGACTTATTGTCTAGTTTATCTGTTTTATCATGATAAAGTTATTATTTTTTATTTTATTTTTGATCCCTTTACTTTTAAATTGATGAATATTAACTTGTTGTTTAATTATTTTATCTTTTATAATATTGTTTTATCCTGTAAATAACTATTATATTAATTTAAGTTATGGTTTTGGAATGGACTTAGTATCTTTTTGTATAATTTTTTTGACTATTTGAATTATTTTTTTAATATTAATAGCTAGAACTTCAATTAAGGTGAATAATAATTATTCAGTAGAGTTTTCTTTTGTTATTATTTTGTTATTAATAATTTTAGTTTTAACTTTTTCTACTTTAAACTTGTTTATGTTTTATTTGTATTTTGAATCTAGAATGATTCCTACTTTATTTTTGATTTTTGGGTGGGGATATCAACCAGAGCGTCTAACAGCCGGATTTTATTTATTATTTTATACTTTATTTGCATCATTTCCACTACTTGTTTCTATTTTTTATATTTTTTATAGTTGTAAAACTCTTTTTTATCCTTTAATTCTTTTAGAGATAAACAATTATTTATATTTATCATTAATTTTTGCTTTTTTGGTAAAAATGCCAATGGTCTTTTTACATTTTTGATTACCAAGGGCTCATGTTGAAGCACCAGTTTCTGGTAGTATAATTTTAGCAGGAGTTCTTTTAAAGTTAGGTGGTTATGGGTTATTTCGTGTTTTATCTTTTATAAATTATTTTCATTTGAATTATTTATGAATTATTTTGAGTTTATTTGGTACTTTTATAGTAGGATTATTATGTTTAAGACAGGTAGATATTAAATCTATAATTGCTTACTCTTCAGTTGCTCATATAGGTTTAGTAATTAGAGGTACCATAACTTGTTATTATTTTGGGTTACTAGGTTCTTTAGTTTTAATAATTGGTCATGGTCTTTGTTCATCAGGGTTATTTTCTTTAGCTAATATAGTATATGAACGTAGACATAGACGAAGACTTTATATTAATAAGGGGTTTATTACTTTTATACCTACTATATCTATATTTTGATTTCTTTTTTCTATTAATAATATGGCTAGACCACCTTCTTTAAACTTATTGGGTGAAATTATATTGATTAATAGAATCCTCAGATGAAGTCCTTTAACTAGTTTATTTTTAGCTTTTTCTTCGTTTCTAAGATGTTGTTACAGAATTTATTTATACTCAATTACCCAACATGGTACATTATTCAGAGGATTAAAGTATGAAAGTTCAGGGTATCTTCGTGAATACTTACTTTTATTTTATCATTGATTTCCTTTGAATTTTTTGTTTATGAAAATAGATATTTTTACTATATGAATTTATCTAAATAGTTTAAATAGAACAGTAATTTGTGGTGTTACAAGTGTAAGTTTACTTTAGATCAATGAATTTTTTGAGAATGTATAAATATTGATTCACAATTATTTTTTTATTAGGAATTTTTACTTTTACAGTTGGACTTTATTTCTTGTCAATTGATTATTTAATTTTTATGGATTGAGAAATTTTGAGTATGAACTCTTGCTGTATTTGTATGACTTTATTACTTGATAGTATATCTTTATTATTTATTGGGAGCGTAATATTTATTTCTTCAATAGTTATTTATTATAGAGATGAATATATAATGGATGATATTAATAAATTACGATTTTTAATTCTTGTTTTATTATTTTTAGTATCAATAATTTTTATAATTATTAGACCAAACTTAATTAGAATTTTACTTGGGTGAGATGGTCTAGGTTTAGTGTCGTATTGTTTGGTTATTTATTTTCAAAATTACAAGTCTTATAATGCGGGTATATTAACTATTTTGACTAATCGGATTGGGGATGTTGCTATTTTATTAAGTATTGGTTGATTATTTAATACTGGAAGTTGACATTATTTATTTCATAACTTTTATTATGTCAATTGAGGATATATTCTTTGTTTTTTTTCTATCCTGGCTACTTTTACTAAGAGAGCTCAAATTCCTTTTTCATCTTGATTACCAGCTGCTATAGCTGCTCCTACTCCTGTATCTGCTTTAGTTCATTCTTCTACTTTAGTTACAGCTGGTGTTTATTTATTAATTCGTTTTAGTTACTTGCTAGAACATTATGATTTGACTTTTTTTTTATTACTTTCTATACTTACAATATTTATATCAGGTTTAGGGGCTAATTTTGAATATGATTTAAAGAAGATTATTGCTTTATCAACTTTAAGACAGTTAGGTTTAATAATAAGAATTTTATTAATAGGTTACCCGGCTGTAGCTTTTTTCCATCTTTTAACTCATGCATTTTTTAAGGCTTTATTGTTTTTGTGTGCTGGTTTAATTATTCATTGTATAAATAATTCTCAGGATATTCGTCATATAGGAATATTAATCACTCATTTACCTTATACTAGATCTTGCTTTATAATTGCTAATTTATCTTTATGTGGTTTACCTTTCTTGTCAGGGTTTTATAGAAAAGATCTTTCTTTAGAATTTATGTCTATAAGATATTTTAATTTATTTATTTATATTTTATTTTATTTGTCGGTAGGTTTAACTGTTTCATATAGAATACGATTAGTTTATTATTGTATAATTGATTATAATGGTTTATTTTCTTGTAGATTTTATCATGAAAACTTAACTATAATACGTTCTATGATCTTTTTATCTTTTATAGGAATTTTTGGGGGTAGATCTTTATGCTGATTATTATTTTCTTATCCTTCAGTTTTGGTTATTCCTTTAGAATGTAAGTTAATACCATTATTCTTTGTTTTTTTAGGGGGTTATTTTGGTTATGAATTGTCTTATATATATTTGTCAGAGACAATTTTTGGACTTAACAAAAATTTGATAACTTTATTTTTGGGGACAATGTGATTTATGCCTAATTTTAGAACTTATATAATTTATTCTAAAAGATTTTTAGTTTCTAACGGTTACTCAGATTTTATAGATATAGGTTGAGGTGAATTTGTCATGTCTCGAACTATAGGATATTATTGTTTATTTTTAGGTAAATTTAATTTATTTTGTCAAAATAATAGTATCAAAATTTTTTTCTTAACTTTTATTCTTATAACCTTTTTATTTATTATTGTTTAGTTTTA